>JADNYJ010000493.1:0-22980 GCA_015501075.1 Gymnopilus junonius | reverse complement strand
TGAGCCATGAAAGGCTTACAAGATACAAAACTCACAGAATGCAGTTCCTTTTCGTCTCCTTCGAGGCCAGTCAGTTCCGCAGATCGCGAGTGCCGTGCTCCATCTATTGCCCGGTTGGCTGTTCATGTACAAATCCAGCGATCTCATCCCAGCATCATTGGAAGCAGGTTCGAACATCTCACGGACGGGCTTGAGTCAGGATGCCGTTTGTCAGTTTACCACCTACGCCACGATGTCAGCTGTTGATCAGTGACAAGCAATTCAAGTTATTCACTATATATTTGAAGGATGTGACGCAGCAGAGTCAGGTAGTCGTTCAGAGAAGTAAGCCTATGCCCCCGAAATGTAGAAAGACTAGTACGAAAATAGTGAGTTAACTCTGCAGCAGGTGCTAAAATATAATACCTTTGGAAGGGTCGCGCTCAGGAAGTCTGGTCGTTTGATCTGCCCATGGCTCGAGTCCACCGTCTGCTCTCCGAAACGAGAGCGTAATCAACCTCTCTGTCAACTCGGGAGTCATATAAAATGACCCTTGAATTCCGAGAGGCCCAAAGATGTTCTCCTGACTGCAACACATCTGAGAGTTACGCCCCAGTCCTTTATTTCGGACTTACAGGTATTGCTCCAAAGTTTGTCCTGTCACCTTTTCGACGACGAATCCCAAAACATCAGAGCTATATCCATACACAACTTTTGGTAGTGGTAAATCAGAGGATCCAGCAAATAGCCAACGACATAGCTTACAATCGGTTCCCGGTTCAAATTTGATAGGTATACCAGGTAAATCACCCTGCAGACGATAAAAAGATTAAATTGGTCCAACTTTCACTGCACGCACCCACTCACCATGATAATCTTGAAAAAAGGTGTATACGGATCCACTTTCTGATGAGGCGCAATCAACGAGTGCGGTATAGTGGAGTACAAAGGCTTATCCGGTCTCGCTGCATAGTTGTAGAACAGCCCGCTGGAAAAATTGAGCAGGTTTTTCACTAGAATCGGATTCTTTGCGGGGTGGTATGAAGGGTTAGGAGCGACGGTGTCGTGTACGATGACGGGGTTCGCGAATTCAGGGAAGAACTTGGAGACAAGGGTATCTTCTGTGAGTTTGCCTTGCTCGATTAGCTGGAGTGCTGCGATCTAGGCGAGGGAGTAGATCATGAGTAAACATAAAACTACGGATAGTAAGGAAAATGGTAAATACGTGAGCAAGCAATTTGGTCATACTGCAAATCCAAAACAAGGCACCCTTGTCTACCGCTCCGCTGCTGGGATCATTGGCGACTTTATATCCTCCAGAATTGAAGTAGATCTCTTCATCAGCTGTCGTAGCGCCAAACACGAACCCTGGGATCTTCTTCTCCTGGGCGATCCTGGCCTTGGTTAAGAAGAGGAGTATAAAAGACCTGGTCGTTGTGCGACATACTGGGAAAGAACGTACCGCAAAATCGTCCAATGCTTTCTTACCGCTCTCTGATAACCTGACCATGTCGTGAATGGAAGACGATAGAAGTTGGCATGTCACACAGGACCCGACAGCGACTTATATTGACTGGTACCACATGAGAGGCGTTCCGCTTTCGGTCCATGATCATGAGAATCCGAGAGCAGACTTTGGAAAACAATTTATAGTCATATGTCCATGGAAAGCATAGGTGAGAAGAGAGCTGCGTTGTCATTGGCTTGCTTTACAATGCCCTTTCAAAAAGAAAACAGAATAGATGGGATGGGTATGAGTCTTATTTCCTGCAGACTGGTAGTGGTGGTTAGAGTTCAAGGGTCAAGCCCCTGAGTTATTTCCTTGATTGGAATGTGAATCGGTTAAGCGGCCTCCCTTCCTCCCTTGCTCTGAATCATCCATTTCCTTCCAGGCAAATGGACTCGCCATGGGACGAGAATGCTGACAACTCTAGTGTTACAGATGTAGAGTGGTCAAGGATTTCAGATGAATATACGAACGTGAGTTTATCCGCTTTTCAATCAGAGATGGAAAGCCTGACGTCTTTTTTCTTAATCCTTAGTCTGGATATCGCGATGGAATAACCGCCGGGAAGGAAGCTTCCTCTCAGGAAGGGTTTGACGCCGGATACGCCACCGTCGGTGTACCTCTAGGCCATCACTGGGCCTCCTTCGCGGCGTCTCCTCTGTCCTTCTATCCTTCCTCAAAGATTCAAGCGATCCTAGTCCTAGTCCCAGTCCCCAAAGTCAAAGACAAGCCCTTCTAGTCGAAGCGCAGGACATCGCGTCCCAGTTGGCGAGGGTACGTTTCTCCGATATCGTTCCGCGCGACTTGGAGGCAGAACAGCATGCGCGAGAGCACCTGGAAAAGGAGGACGGTGCCGATGAGAATGAAGAAACGGCGAGGAGGAGAGAAATGGAGGGAATTGAAGACATGCTTGCTAATCTTGGGGCTTCTGGAAGGCCAAGGATACATCAGGGAGGCCGACTGTGGACGATGTGCATGCTTTGAGAGATCGACTGGCTGTGTTGGCTGAACGTCTAGGGCTAAGCTTGGGTATCGATCTCAAGGCGATAGCTTTGCCTCACGGGTAAGCTATCCGGTCGGACAGAATCTTTCATCGTGCGTAATGTACTCAAGGCTTCCCAATTCTGTTATTAACGCCAAGTGACAGGCTCGCTTATAATCGTAATCATAACCAATTTGTACAGCACCATCGAGGAAGAATTTTCTCATTTGCAATTATGATATACTAACCTTATTAGACCAGGACTTCATGTACGTTTACCCATATTCAACTTGTCCAGTCTGAACCGAAGATTTATTGCTGTGACTCGCAAGCATCAGGACGTCATTGTACCGTATATCCAGTCAAGCACACGATAGCTTCCCGATCACCGTTACTGTCTGTAACCTATTCGGCATAGATCGTTATACAGGATTTGTTGGCCGCTTGACTAGCCGTGTGTAGAATGCCATATCTGCATTATATGCTTTTCCCGTTCAAATGCTAGTACTGCCAATAAGGTTGAAGCGCGACGCTAGTCCGACTCTGTTAAGAGATTTGGATCGAAATACAATGCGAACAATACAATTATATCTGTATTAATTAAATAGCTAAAGCGAAACGAGAAACTTATCATCCGAAAACCAACTTCAAGCCAAATCAATGGGAGCAAGCGCCGAGTTTTCCGCTTCTCTTAACAGTCTCTGCCTTTCCCTTGCCTCTGGAGTGTTGGTCTCTTCTGCTGGATCAGGAAATTCCATGACGGTGTCTACCCATGCGAGGGCCCAGGCACCGTTACCGACTTTAGTTCCACCTAGTACTCGCCGTTTCGTAGGTGAATCGGGCAGAGCTTCCCATTTGTATTTCTGGTTGAGTATCCCCGCGGTCTAATAAAGGGCGATTCGATTTTTTTCTTGTCAGGGAGCATTCAAAAAAAACTTACAATGAATGAGATTCCCATGAGGCTCGTATACACCAATAGCAGGAATGTCATCCTCAAACCAACCTTCCGCTTCTTGGACTTTGGTTTGGGGACCTCTGTGACATTAACGTCTCCGTTTGGTAGTTCTTCCTCTCCCTCTCCCTCTTCCTCCTCTTCTCTCAGATCCCTCATTCCAGGGGCAAGGGCCGTGTTCCTGGAGGGGGTGGAATTGCCCCTCCCATGACCAGACCATCCACGCCCTCAACAACTTTCAGAGCCTCCTTCCGCTGCTTGTCCACATCTCGTTTGCTTCATTAACACGAGTGGCCATCATCCACATCCATTATCCTCCGAGACTCCATCACGCGATAGGATACTTTTGCGCACAGCGTTCAGTGGTCCATCACTGTACGGACCCCATCCACTTCCTCCGAAAATTGTGGTAGGACCACCAGCACGGTATATTCCGCCCCCACCGCCACCTCCTCTGTCACCTTTACCTGATGAGCTGCCGCCGCAGTGGCGTTCAGAGCTGAAAGTTCGTTGTTGTGGTGTGTTGCGTTGGGGTCTGGCAGCTCTCCGACGAGTTCACCGGCTTTGAGGCGCGGGCAGTGATCTCCTCTAGTACTTTGTCTCGTAATAATCATCTGTTACCCATCTTCCATCTATAAATGCCACTTAGCCAATTATGAACGCTTGGATGCAGCAAGGACTAACCAATGATCATTTTACTTCCATGTAATTTGAACGCGCTTCGTGCTGTAACAAGAGTAACGCTTCTGGTACGGAGATGGGATCCCAGTTTTCCTTCAGAGATAAGGTAATCCTTTTCTGGTTGGGTTGCATTAAGCTTGAAGGCGAGAAGGTTGCGGCGGAAATAGTATAGTGAGTCTCGGAAGCCAGAAGTACGAGCAGCATCGATGGCGAGCATGTACTGCCTTTGTGGATGCCTATTAGGAAGGGCAAATGTCGCAGCTTTAAATCGACGACCTGAAGAAAAGGACGATGAAAAAATAAGCGTCCCTACATAGATTGAGGAGAATGAACGAACCTCCAAGCAAATTACCAAACTGATCAATCTTTTCGTTCCCTTTGGGATCTTCCGGTGTGATAAACTCGTCCCCATCTATAACATACACTTCTCCGTGAATTTTGCGGAAAGGTTTACCTCCTCCAAGCGGTGCCTCTTTCTCGGGTTCGTGTTCTTCAACAGCGTCGCCTCCTTCAACATCTGCGTCGTTTTCGCCTTCAGCTTCAGCTTCCGCTTCGGTTTCATCATCGTTCCGCTTTGGGAGCCTTATGAGCAGAGAGTTGGCCGGCCGTCCTCGAGGTCTTCCGCGCCCTCTCCCTCTCCCTCTAGCGCGTGGTGTGCTCACTGCACTGGTCGAACCTCTACCTCTACCTCTAGGCCGCCCACGAGGGCGAGGAGTAGGCGCACCTACAAAAGACTCTGAGCATCTTCGTCTTGACCTTGCGCATTTTCGTTATCGTCTCCAGGGCCAGGCCCCTCTTGGTCGACGTCCATTGCTTGTGAATCGTCGTTTTCCACATCATCGTCATCGCCTTCTGGTGCAGAATCTACCTGTGAGGCTGGGGTGGCTGCTGCAGAAGAAGAGGCAGCATTTTGATGAGAAGAGGTTCTGGGTCTGATAACAATTTTTGGGACGCTTGACATTTTCAGGAAATTGGAGAATGAAAGAGTCCAACCGCGTCAAGCTCGGGTAAGGAATCACGTGATGTAATTGACGCGTCGTGATTGGAATTCAATTCATCCACATCTCCGAGTCTTCCGATCTGATAGGCTTACAGTAAACGAATGGCAGTTCTATACATATTCCTTTGTCGTTCATTTTATAACCTCATCTTATGAGTATCTGGGGAAGCAATGGCTACCTTAACTTCCAAAGGTAAACAAGCCCTTGATGATCTCGTCGTATGTGGAGTCCTTTTCCGCTACAGCTATACCACAGAGCCGTTAACTGCTGCTCGTAGAGTCAAGTCATACAAGATAATAGAATTCCTGGATTTATTTACGGTGCAACCTCTGTGGATGAAGAAATTTATTTCAAAGCCGGGGGCACCAACGTCGTAAATGACCCAGAAAGTGGACAAGTCAACGGAGACAGTATCTTTTGGATCTGTAGCCAATCCAAGATGATCGTCCATGTCAGTCAACTATTCCTCGTTTTAATGTGGTATTGGTTTCTGAGGCGAACCTCTGATTGTAAGCTCGCGGCCCTCAAGTTAATTGAAGAAGGAAAGCTCGCATTCGAAGACCCAATCTCTCATTATTTCCCAGAATTTGCCCACCTGGTAATAGTCGAGGACCAAATGGCGCCTAATTGGACGTATAAGCCTGCAGAAATGGTTATAACGGTGAAGCATCTTCTGCATCATACGAGTGGACTGTTCTACCCCATGAGGGACATCAAGTTTGACCAGCAAATGGACATATACGCTGCTCCTCACAGTGCAGGTGATGCGGTTTCTGAATTCATCTCACTAGTCAAGGTAAAAGTTTGCTCAAATTCAACGCTGAAGTTCACGCGACATGGTCATTTTTGAGTAGGGCGATCTTCCCGGCATTCCCGTCTTGTTCGAGCCTGGCAAAAACTGTGAGGATTGATCAAGCTCTTGTTAGAGGCTCAATCCTATACTGGTCGTACAGTCGTTTACGGATTTAGTTCCGATATCCTCGGATTTGCGATTGAAAAGGCGACTGGGCAGTCCTTGGAATCGTACCTGTACGTTCCATTGTTTGGTTTACTGGGTTGGACTATTTCTGCGATACTAAACCAGAGCTTTCGTAGCCAAGAGAATATGTTCAAACCTCTTGGGATGAGCGCGTCGTTCTATCTTACCCCAGATCTAAAGACAAGACTGGTTGATCTAACTTACCGAAGGAACGGAAATATGGAAGCCTGGGCAGGTCAGTCCAAACTCATAGAGCAGGGCCCTGCCAAAGGTATGTGTGCTCTTCATGCGGGGTATGTATCTTTTCACTCTACTCCCAGTTAAGCGCCATATGGGAGGCGTGGGTCTATATGCTTCATTGCGAGATTATCTTACTCTATTACGCCATATATTACAAATCCACAGTAAGTCTTATCGTCCTCAGCTGTAGGAGGAACTGAGCTAAGGTCCTAAAAGAAGGCACGGCTAAAAATACGCTTTTTAGCGCCGAAATTATTCGCAGCGTCTTTGAGCCCGTTCTGAATGACGAAGGATCAAAAGGCATCAGTGATTTATTGGAATTTTATCCTTTCACCCCCCGAGGCAGTGTCCTACAATGGAGTTCAGCCCTTGCCATTGCAGCTACCGATTGGCCAGGAAGGCGAAGAAAAGGGACAGCTTCTGTGGGTTACATTTAACTATTTTAATCGGTGCATATTCGAGCGAGCCTTCTGACAATGAATCTGCAGGGTTTGGGTGGGCGAACACATATCATACACTAGACACAGAGACTGGCATTGCTACTGTCTTTGGAACACAAATAATCCCCACTGCCGATCAAAAAGTTTATAAGCTATATGTAAACTTCGAGGAAACCCTTTACGCAGGTTTATCCCAACAAAAGCCGCAGTGATGCTACTAGTTACCAATATGTCCCGCATTAAGATCGTTGCACTGTAAGGTACAGAGTATACCATAATAAAATCCCCAATATGAAAAATGATTCCAAAAAAAACTACCCGAGCTGTTATCCTTTATGCGACGTCGCCTGGAGGAATCTCAGTGTAATTCACTGAAGTCCTTGCTCTTTTGCTTCTTCTGATAGGCTGCTCTTTGTCAACCAACGGATCGTTATTAGCATCAGTTGGCGTTTGGTCAGCTCCTGGAGTCGATTTCGACTGTCTGCCTTTACCCTTATCTTTCCTTGACGGCTTTCTTGCTATGTAATCCCTTTCTGCATAAAGACTGTGAAAAAGAATAACACAGAGGTAAATGACCATGATCGTACCTTCTTTTCGAAGTTTCCGACTTAATTTGGGTATTACAGGAGCAGGGGAAGGACTTCGAGAAGGTGGAATATAAGGAGGAGTGAATAGCTCATCCATATGTTTCTCCAAAACGCTTGCAAACTTTTCTGCGGCAACTTCCTTTGCCTTCATCCTTTCGACAGCTATAAATTACGACGGATAAATTTCTTTTCAAAGAACGATAACGGGGACATGCATACCACGAAAACTGGTCGCCTTATCCCCTTCTAGAGGTAATATCGATGGACCATAGATGGTCTCCATTCGCTTAATGACATTCTCCACTACCCTATGAACATCCAGATCACTAACTAGGGCAAGACAAGGGAAAAATACATACTTTGAATTTGCAAACTCTGGAACCCCACAAGAAAGAACGATCAATGATAGCCCGCCAATTCAGAGGTTCAATCCGGTTTTGCATACTAGCTGGGCGGGCAGGCGTCTGGGAGGCCAGGGCAGCAAGGACAACAGAGAGAAAATTCGCAACGATAGAGGTTAGATACGGGACATAGTACGGATAATCTGGGTCGTCTGATTCAAATGCTAAATCTCGACCTCGGATGGTACGATCCCTCATCATCTTCTTCGTCCTCCATATCGTCTTCCATGGGGGATACAGGAAACGTAGGAGACGGACATGATTTTAACACCTGAGATGCAACCACAGCAATTTCGTCTTCAAGAGACCATTCGGGGATTAACACATCAGGTAGAGGGAGTGGCCAGCGAGTCCAATGATCCCGCCTTCTTTGTTTTCGACCTGTCACTGGCCGTTTCCCCTTTGTTTTGGGCTCCTAACTTGAGAGTTGGCAGGGCGGCTAAGGTCGCTAGGACCAGCGATAGGGGTACCTCTTGTAGACACAGAAGCAGAAGCAGAAGGTTGGCTGGCATCAGAGAAGGTCTCGTCATCATCGGGCGCGTTCAATTCACCATCCTGCAATGCAAACGGAGAGGGCTTTGTGATATGTTTTGTGACATCCAAGGCATCCCTAACGCGTAGGGCGCGTAAAAGGGCAGCATACTCTGAGAGTTCGTGGTGTAGAGCATCTGGCACTCTGCGCTTCATGGCGGAGCTGAGCGATCCGGTAACAGATCCTACAGCTAAAGCGGAAGGAGAGACGGAATAACCGAAATCGTGTGAATATATTATGCGAGAACTGTATAGTACCAGGTATTCCAACACACGACCAACTCCAACAGCCTTCCAAGCTCCTCCATCATCATAACGAGTGCGTATACTCTGTGTCTGGTCTTCGTCTCTTGCTCATTATTTTTGCAGAAACATGAGAGAGAAGTGGAAGAAAAAGAGGTCCCGCAGGCTCAGACGCAAACGCAGAAAGATGAGGGCCCGTTCCAGTACGTTTATCTCACCTTCAACCAGATTAGATTTGAAGCTAATATTTCCGTCTTGCAGAGTAAATGCGATCTCGAATGTAACTGCGCAATGCATTGCTCCAAGTCGCTGGGTGTTTGCCGCCAATTAAAATCAGTGGACGTTGCAGGATCGTTTCGTCGCTCACAATATGTCTCAGCATATCGGACTTTGCTGTCTCGCGTATGTACATCGCTGCACCTGAGGTCGAGGTGCGCGCAGCTTCAGCTCCTAGTCACGTCTGGTTGAGGTTGTTGTCGAGTCGTTGTCAAACTGTACAAAATGAGAACATTCGCTTTGCCGACTCTATTTTGTCTCATCGTCGCCTTTGAGTTTTATTGCCAGTGCTAACATCAGTTGTTTAATGCTGCGCATTGGCGCATAGCATTACCTTATGACAATCTGAGTACTAAGGACCGCGTGTTGATAATGTGATACCATGAAGGTATCGAGTGAACCATGTCTTCTAAATGCCTCCATATTCCCGCTTTATTAACCCTCATTAATAAGTAAGTAATACTGTAATAGACACATAATACTGCTATGCAAATTGAACATTGTTTGCAACCTGCACTACAGTTGCAGTCTGGACTGCCCACGCCTCGAGATCAGGCAACTCTGGCGAGGTCAAATTCGCACTACGCGACCTACCATTGTAGAACGGTGACATCTCCTGCAGGATGCTCTCGAAGTACGCCGGTCGCGTGGATAAGAATAGTCTGAAGAAACCGAGGTCCTTGGATTCGCCATCAGGAATCACGAACTGCCATGGAATTGCACCGCCATCTCCGTACCCAATGGCCAACTTGGAATTCGGTGGAAGAGGAGCATCTACCCTAGTGGTCAAGCCTCCAGCACCTGCACCGAAAGGAGGCATGTACCAATTGACTAAATGTAGATGGTCAGATCAATTGCCTGTAAGGATTCCGAATTTAAAATATACTCACAAATGGTCAACTCCGTGGGGTCGAAGTAGAAAAGATACGGGTATAACGTTAGGGAACTCTCGTTGTAGATCGTCATCCCCAGTTGAGCATTTTCATCAACCACAATCTCTGCTGGCTCCTCTTCGAGAAGGTTCTGCCCAATTGGATGAAACACTTCACCGAATTCTTCATTTGGCTCCGACTTCAATTCCTGGAGCTCCATCCAGACATTCTTGAATGTGGCAGGTGCACTTCGGGTCAGGTGGTAGTAGAAGTGAAGCGAAGCTTTAACCACTGCACGGATAGTGTCGACTTCATCAACTCCGACTGTATAGCGCATTCGAGAACCGAGCAACGGAGTGACGAGATTATTATGTCGATCAAAGTGGACAATGCCTCCCTCGACGCTCAATTCAAGATCACACGACTTCACATCGTCCACAAAGGTCGCCGACAACTCGGTCCGTACTTCAGGAGGGAAGACAGATTCCAACCACTGGTGATCTGCGCTGTAAATAAAGATATGCCTGACCGCTGCACGTTGTTTAAGTTTCGAGTAAAATTGCAAGGGCGGCCGAATGTTTTCGCTGTGGGGCGCGTAGTCGAGTGTTGATGAAAAGTGGTCAACAGAGGTCACCACAAGTTGCGCGATGGCGGGATTGGGCATGATTGGAGTCTCGATCAGGTTGGTCTCGTGGGCTGTAAAACGGGAGCCTACGGTGATGCCCTGCGCTGAACCGGCTTCCAGCGTTATCGGGCCGCCGTTTTTAACGCGTTTTGTCAAGATAAATGATCCATCGGCTCCCGAGACTCGGTTGTTGAACAGGCGCCAATATATCCCTTCGCCTTCGCAGTGGGGAGTTTGCCTGCCAAAACATTACGAGTGGGCTTATAATGCCGTAGGAAGGTAAAAAATGAAGGACGTACCTTGCAGGAATTTTGATTTTGTGTACCAGGGAAATATATGTAAGAGTGTCAAAGTCCTCTCGGTCCAAGGCTTTCAGGAGAGTATACGTGAAAAGACCTCGTCTAGATTTTCGATCTTCAAGTGCAAATTGCTCCCGACCACATGCCGCCAACAGGACATATGATGCATGAAACTTGCTCGCAAGTTCTTGCTTAACGTCGCCTCCCCTCGAACCATGTGTCAGAATCTTTTCATCTATCTTGCTCGATATTCGAGGAGGGTTGATTAAGCGTCGAATGGCATAGTCGCCTTCATTGCTTTCATTGCCTCGAAGCATCCCACCGGAACTGCAGCAATCGAGAATAACGGTCTATCGTCGAAGAGAATTATCATAGAGGTAAGTATCAATACGACATTGGGAATCAGACCGCACTCACGATGTTATTCCCTTTGACATTCGAAACTTCATTGAGCAAAACAGATATCGTACGATCTGGAATGCCTTGAACGACCTCTGCTTCCTCCTGATCAACCTGCGGATTGTTGGGATTGATGAGAACTCCGATATCACTGGGACAGAGCATTTCGATATTCCCAGTTGGCGTGACCCAATCGTCCCACTCCTCGGGTTTCTGGGACTGCGCACCGTGGCCAGCATAATAAAAGACCATGGCGACCTCATTTCTGCGATACCGCGGATCGTCTCTGAACCATCCGAAGGAGGAGATAATCGCATCTCGGGATGCAGCTTCATCTCGCAGACTGAGAATATTCGATTCCGGAACTTGCAGCCGGAATTTCAGGAAAGCCTCGAATGCATCTGCATCCCCCACTGCCCCGTTCAAATTCTCGTAGTCTTGAGAGGCATATTTGTTGATCCCAACGACGACGGCCAAAATGGGAGGACGTCTTTCTCTAACCAAAGAAAACATGAGAAAATCAGATAAGGTGGTGGGTAAAAGGAAAGCGGATGTGACTCACAGAGGCGACGGTATGAGCGGATTTCTGTCTTCAGGTCCAACAAGGTATGGATAAGTGGCAGAACGGAATAGGCGGTCTTTGGGGTATAGTCTCTTTGCAACTGCTGTCGGCATCTCAGTTAGAGAAGTAATGGTGGGTTCTGACTGTGAGCTATATATGAAAAGGATAGATCAAGTTGGAAGACAAGTACGAGAGATATTGGAAGGATGTCATAATGGAAGGCCGCTTTCATATATTCCTGTTACATAGCCTTTTGCCTGGGACACGAAGGGAAGAGCAAAGCTGCTGAAACGACTGAACGCTGACAAATCGAAGTAAGTAAATGTAGTGGACTGTGGCTGTACTTGCTCTCCCATCGGGTACGGATCCATTGGAACGACATCGGCCACGTTACTGAATAAGCCACCCCGCGAATAGGATCTTGGCGGCATTGTCCAGACTCTAGTACCACTCCATGAGCGTCGCTTTTTCTTGTCGGCATCTGCATTTGGACCTCAAGCTTGGGACAGCAGGTGCTGGAGGTCGGACAAAGGGGTCAGGGTGCTTGCTTGGTGCGTGTGCGTATCGAGAGAGTAAGTCGGCAAATCTTTATGGATAGGTGCATGGTGCATGGATCCGGCTTCCAGTGCTACAGGCCGAGTCATTCGTTATGAAGAGTGCTGCGGGCCTGCGGCCTTGTCTGGTCTTGCCTCATGTTGCTTGGATTGAGCTTCAAGCTGCACCCCGATATGTTTTGAGAGTGTAGTCGTGGAACAGGTTTACCTGCACGACCCAATGACAAACATCCCTCGAGTGTGATGTATGTGTTTGTGGGCGCTCTACAGAGGTTGTCTATTTTTAGGTCGACATAAGCGTTTCGAAACGACATTTTGAACACGCATTCCAGCCATTGAACTTTCAACTGGCATATAAAGAAAAACCAAACTCTCATATCCTACAAAAAATATCATACGACCGACAGTAAGGATGCTCATGCGAAGGACCCGCACACACGCGTGGATGATGCAAAAATATACAGGATTGCAAACACATCTGCTATAAAATATGTAAGGAGAAAACCAATTCTTCAACGATTTTCAAATAAAGTGTAGACAGTACATAACCAATGCAAGAAATCTTTCCAGCTAAAATATTTGCAAACCAGCTAAAGAAGGATCACATTCCGATGAACCAGTATCCGGATTACTAGGGGCATAAGGACCTTGACGCATGCCCGAGGGCATAGACCCCGGCGAGGGAGAAATACTCGCTGGCGAGGCTGAGTTGGGACCACGTTGCAAATTGGGCCTGATGTTCAATTGAGGCGCTGAACGGGCACCTTGGGCATTTGTAAACATGCCCTGCATACGACCGCTGGGCCTGTAAGGAGGTACCGGCCCTGCACCATGGCCATCGGATCCCTGGTAGCTGGACTGCGAGGATGTAGATGGTGAACGACTCCGAGAATTATCGGCAACACGCAAAAACGAGGAGTCGTTCATCATCCTACCCGTTGGGAACAGCCTGGAATCGATTTGAGGGTCAAGGTCAGCCGTAGAAGGATGGGAACGGTGGCCGCGTGGTGGGAAGACTCCTCCACGATCACCTGCAGGAGCACCGAAAGGCATCATGGGCTGGACGTCTGAAGAATCATAGTTGAAACCCGCAGAAGCAATATTATGCGGAGATCACGGCCACGGCTTGCTGGTTGATTAGAAAATGGAAAGCCGTCACGAGGGTTCCAGTTAGGAGGCTGTTGCTGGAATGCCGGTCCCCGAAGGGAGGCATCCTGTTGGAAAGAATGGGAAGGCGGTGTATTAGCAGACATCTGACGGAGCCAGTCATCGATCACATCGTTTTGGAGCTGAGAGTCGTATATTGACAAGGCGGTGTCGGGTGGCAAAATGGCGGAAGGTGGGAGGGACATAATGGTGCAATCTAGACATGTGGAACATGTATCCGGGTTGGTACATGAGGCGTAGGCAGAGGAGGAAGGATTGGCACTTGCACGGTTGTGATGGACGCAACCAGGACAGGCGCACCCGTCACCGCAACCACAAAGCGATGGCAAGCCATTATCGAATATGTTTTGTTCTTGTTGGGCCCAAGCCTGCGACGGTCCCAGAAGTTGCGTTTGGTCGTTGTATGCCTGTGCATTGTACGAATATGTAGGATTGGAAGGACCCGAAGATGGGTAAGACGAAGACTGCATAACGTGTTGAGGCGTCATACCGTGGATAGCATGTTTGTAAGGCTTGGCGTCGTAATGACGACTAACATGCTCATGAGGCAGACCTGTCGACGGGTTGTGGACAGGCCCTGGGCGAGGTAGCACGGGGCGCAATTCTGCAATGCGGGCCAGGATCTGGGAAGAGGTGCGCGAGGAGGTCTGGGTCGAGGGACGACCCGACATATCGGGCGCAGAACCTGAGACAGCGGAGCTGTGCTGCTGCTCGACGGTTCCACCTCTTCGATTCCTAGGTCCCGGCGTAACACAGTTGCAAGGGTCGCCCGACTTGCACTGGTGGCCATAGCGCACCCCTAGTGTAAGATCAGCATCGCTGGTAAAGGAGGAAGATGTCGCTTTAGCAGGAGCTGCATACCACCATGGTCAGAGTCGGAGGAAGCGCCTTCCGTAAGGCTTTGAAATGCAACCGACGCTTCCAAGGCTTGCGGTAAGCCATTGGGAAACGCGGCGCCCTCAAATCCCGGCTTAGGTCCTGAACAATGAGAGGCATAAAGAAATATAACCTTACCCATGAGCTGACTGTAGATCGATGCCGAACAATGAGTTAACACACCTTGCTGAAATGAAGATTCAGCTTTGGATTCACAGATACATTTCACGTGGACTTGTTTTGTTTTACGGAGCTCGCGACAGTGATCACACTGTGTAACAGGACGCCCCTTCTTCTTTATTTCGAAAAGTGGGCGGTCTGTGTGTCTGCAAGCTGAAGACCGGTGCCCTTTAATGCAGGTCTCGCTGAATAAATGAAAATTTTCCGTAATGAGAAAAATGAGGAGGCGATGACAAAAACTGCGGCTGAGCCTGCATACCATGCGTATTTCTTAGAGCTGATAATCTGCGATAGGAGAAAAAAATTTAGCCTGGGGAACGTGCTGTACAACGAGGACACACCATGGTAGGTAGCGGATAAGCGCTGGCGAGATGACCCGCCAGCACGAGCACAGGTTGGGTTATTGAGAGATGGGCTGGCAGAGATGGTTGCTGGAGTATTTAATCATGGTTTGTGGTGGTCTAGAGGGGGGAATGTTGACGAGAGTTGACAGGACCGGTCATCCTATATGGCGCACAGACCAGACACACAGCTTGCTACAAATAACCACAAATAGTTCCCTATCCGTCCGATATCTCCCTTCGCAGACGCAGATAACTTTTCATCTTTATACGATTGTGCAGAAATCGTTGGTCTCTTCCTGATCTTCTTGTTCAGTTCTCCCTGATTTTCAATCAAACTTTTCTCTTTTTTATTTTCCTTTTCACAATCTCTCTACCCCGTTTTGAGCAACAGGCGTTTATGCTTCCATCAAGTGCTGTTGTTGCGGGCTTTTCGCCAGAGGTTGCCAGTCATAAACTCCAAACTACGCATGTTTACTCTGGCCTCATGTCGTCTGCATTTTTTTTGGCCTTTCTAGTGCTATTATTCTTTGTTATCCGAATTCCCCTGTCCACGCGCTGGGGAATCCTCCATTGGGAATAACCCTTCTTCCCCTGTCTCCAATCGTTTTCTCGTCCTTTATCAAGTGTGCATACCCGGAGGTCCCGTTCTGCTTTTAAATGCTGCGAATATTCCATTCATTCAGTCAGATCACAATTTAACCCACATGTCGTTGGCTTATCATCAGATCCAGCACTCGATTTGTACGGGTGCCTACGTCTGCCCGAGATGAATGAAGCATCCCCAACAGAGAGCCTATAGCGCCACAATCCAGAGTGCTATCAATTTTACACACATTTATTTCGCTAAAGGCTTTTTTTCTATGACTATAAAAGCAGAACTATTCAGATTTAGCGACTTGCTCCCGGTGATGCTTGCCCACCCGATCCCATGACAGTCTTGCTTTATATCTCAGCAGCTGTGCGGGAAGGTCACTCGGTGAGGGAATTTAGCCAACGTATTTCCTTGAGTTCCCTACGAAAGCACGGTTTTCCCTCCCTTGTCATGGTCTATCGCGCCACTTCTCCTCCCAGCCAGCACGATGCTTCGCAGGCCTGACATTCTTTTTTTCCACATAATACTTGCACACACAGACTATCTTTCTCGCAGCGTCAATACCGCGAACGTTTGTATCTTCTAATATGCCGGTCCGCTCGCTCTTAAAAATAAACGTCCTAACGCAAAGGATGTATATTTAGTCGTGCAAGTCTTATGTCCATACCATCAGGGTTCTATCTGTGGACTCAATTACGGTCTGTCAGCCACAGGGACAGGCCATTTTCAGTCGCTACGGTGGCTTTCAAAGGTGAAAGCCGCTACATACGAAGTCAATGTTACCCGATCAAGAACCTATGATTCGTCCTTTGCTGCAGTTACTTTGGTCGACGCATCGATCCCAAGTACTGTCTTCTTATTATAAACTTTATAAATCCCTCTGCGTTCTTCTTTCTTTCCGTAGGAGAAGGATCGTCGCGGTGAAATTCCGCAAAAGTGACTGCATGCCGCCTTCACCAAATATTTAAGGCATGCTCATGTCCTCGATTCTTTTTGGAAGTTAGTACAGTTTGGATATCCGATATCTGACACGTTTTGTCAAATCAAGAGATGTCAGAGGGTTGCGTAGAGCTCGATTCCGCCGCACACTCAAACTTCTCAATACTCCTTTTCCATATGACTTGCTTAGTTCCTGCGCTGGAATGGTCAGCGACTCAGCGGCGTCGATTAGTTGAATATGGACGTGCAAAAACAGCGAATCGCTATAATCACCGGCTTTGTCACTCGTCCCTTGTATATCCTTTACATCAAAGGTATATTCTAGCCTTCATGATCCGGTATTTGCATACGTTCTGAAAATAAAGCTAGAGGCTTCCTCAAAGGGATGCCACGTTTTCAACAAGTTTTTATACAATTATCCTTTTCGGACGCATCTGGGCTGATCGTTTTGGTCTTCGAATCGTCTCCAGGGAGGCGTCATACTCTAGAACACAGCCTAGCTTGTCAAATCGAGTCTGCTGACTGTCCTTGGGTTAAAGCTATCATTTGTGATTTTACGAACTTCATCAAGGATATCTGGTCTCGCCTTGTCAGTCCATCGTGCAAATTCATTTAACAGTGTGGCGCATAACAGAGACCACCCTGAGGGATACAACAAGTCCAATCAATCCTAAGTTGAACTAATTTGGCATGCAAACCCAAAGGACATACACGGTCAAAAGAAAAGCATGAGCAGACCGAAGAACAAAAGATTCAGACACGAGGTTGCTCTGCGCCTCTTAAGCAATTATATTATGTACATGCAATCAAAGCAAAAGATAAGCCAACAGATTGTACAGCGATAACAAGACTTGTGGATATGTGGGGATGATCGGCCAACTTGATCTAGTCATTTTACTCGACCCCATATTGATCCACCCACCTGTGGTGGAACTTTTCGAGCTTACCAACATAATCATCTACACCGGGGCATAGACATGTCAGACGATAATGCCATTCACCCTCCTTCTGTCCGAAGCCGCTGCCGGGGACGACGCAAATGCCAGTTTCTTCAAGCAGCCCATGGGCGTACATTTCATCTGGGTGCTGTCCAACAGCCTGTGCCGCTTCTCGGGCCTTCTTCGAGATCGAGATCTGTGGGAACAGATAAAGTGCTCCTGGTGAGTCCACGCATGAAACACCTGGGAGGGAGTTCAGACGTTCAGCCATGGTTTGAGTACGAGAAGCGAGTGAAGCGTGGATCGTATCTGTTTCCTTCTTCCAAAGCTCGTAACTTTCCTCTCCGGGTTTGGGCGGGCGCACCATGCAGTCGACACCGATTTGACCAGTAAGTGGAGGGCAAAGAGTGACTGAAACCATTTTGTAAAGCAAGGCAACGACATCATCAGAAAAGTTGGTGCACTCAAAATAGCCACCACGGCGACCACATTCTCCGGAGACACCTTTGGATATTGAATGGAAGGAAACAAGGGGAACATGTGATTGGAGTTTAGACACGACCTTCTTGAAGGAGGTAAACGGTAGAGAGTCGCGACGGTGCAGGTTATCCTGGTATACTTCGTCTGCAAGAATAACAAGATGATATTTCTCGCACAGATGTACAAGCTTCTCTTGCGTTTCTTCGTCAAGCACAGCACCGGTAGGATTTCCAGGATTGATAATGACCAGACCTTTCGGAGCGATGCCTTCTTTATGGGCTTCCTCAAGCGCAGCTTCGATGGAAGACACTGATGTTGACCAGCCCTTGGATTCGTCCAAGTAGTAGGGAATAGGAAGGCCCTGGTGCTGAGCAAGAGAGGCGGTGTACAAAGGATATTGGGGTATAGGAATCAGGATACCGGATTTGGGAGAAGTTATGAGTGCGTTGATGAGAAGGGATACACCAGCAGATGCACCCGCAGTGAGAAAGATGTGCGAAGGGTCCGAGGGGAAGCCATCCCGTTCTACAACCAGAGGTCAAGGCGATCTATAGAAGAAGACGACTAAATAGGACTCACCCTCGATGAACTTGGCAACGCTTTGGCGAATGAATGGCACGCCTTGGCTGTGCGAGTAGGCGCCGACAGAGCCAATTTCTCTGGACAATTCTTTTGCGCGTTCGATCACATCTCTAGGGAAAACCTGCGGGGCAAGTTCGATGAGAGCTGGCCATTCCATTAAAGCGGCGACCTGAATAGGGGTAATCGTCAGTCGATCCGAAGAAAGCAAGGGCGAGTCAACAGGAGCTACCTGGCGAGTAAAAGTGATCGGCGGTTGATCCAATCCTTTCTGCTGAGGGTTTCCAATGTTGGAAGAGATGACATTGTCGAAAGGCAAATCGTGATCAGGCTCTTTGAGTTTTTCACGGAAGGCGTCTGCCTTGATTGCCAGCTCGCCACGAACAGCGTACTCGACCTTGTGGAAGGTCGGGTTGACGGCGTGAGGGGTTAATTTGGGCATGGATGACTTGAATCGGGTGGTTGAGGGTAAAAAGAATGGTGCTTTAATCGATCTGGAAGGTGTAAAACGCGTCTGCCTCAAGGCAGGAGCCGGACATATGATAGAAAAGCCGGGTTTGTGAGGAATGCAGGAACGCAACGGCATGAGTCACCTTGCAACGGGCTCGTGACTAACAGCAAGGCCCTCCCGCTGGCTGGCTCAGCCTAGAAGGATTACAGGGGAGAAAAGACAAGGCTAGTACGTATTCCAGTCCTGCCTTTATACCAGCTGCCCTGAGTCTGCTGTGCAACACTGCACCCTTGAACTTTGCCAAATGAAAGTTTGAATGCGGACCGGACACCCGCTCCGACATATCTGCGCCGCATGTGACCGTGACAGCCGACGCTTTCCATTTCAATCACAGCCAAATAGCCGTCGACCAAAATTTCGGCTGGATACAGTGTAATACACCTCCTTGGCACATGATACCTCCTTGGCACAACTGCGATTTCCGAACTTAGTTTTCACCGGTCGGCCATAAAATCTATGTATATGCCTTGCTATATACTTAATCTATCGCCATACAAAATTTCAGCTGACGGGATAAAGTTGTCGAGGCAGGACAATGCAATTACCCATCAAAATTAGAGAAAATCATCCTTCACAACTTTTTGGACCTAACTTTTTTCATTTTTGAGTGCAGCTTTCAGCCCTGAATTTTAGATTCATGTTTAGAACAGTACTGCCTTCGATGTCAGCTAGATTTGACATGAAAAATGCACGGATTGAGGGCAAAATTGGGCATGAAAGGGCAACCGTGATCAGAGCGTGACACGCGCACTCAACGGCGCGTTGGACGCGTCGCCTAGTAAATGGCATTGTCACACTTGTGCCAAGGACCTGGATTTGTGACAAAAGGCTGCTCTCGACAAATTATCCTCTAATTCACCCATAATCCATGCAATGGAGTCAATCATTAGCAATTTGATACCTTAGAAGGTCCTCATTAAGCTCATATAAAATTTTTTGCAGGATTTCTAATAATTGTGTTTTAATTTGACGAATAAAAAGTTTTGTGCCAAGGAGGTGTATTACACTGTAGCGGTGTTGGTGAGACAAAAAGAAAAAGAAAAAGAAAAAGAAAAAGGAAGGAGGGAGGAGGAAAGGAGGAAGGAAAGGGACACTTCCTCCTGGTCTCAACTTCGTCAATAACCCTCTCTGACCTACCCAATCAAGGCCAATGCGTGCCTTGAGCCTCCGAGGCTGTAATTTTAGGTACGGAAGCTGACTATTTTTAATTTTCGCGCCTGCGGCGCTGGATACTCGCTTAGATGATCAGAACGACCCTTTTCTTGTGCCTTTTTTCTAAATCTTATTCGCTGTGCAGTCCAGATACTCGCTTAGATACACCGTGTGATTTCGGGAACTAGCCCTACTGGTAATAGCATGATCATGACTTCAAGTTGAGTCTCAGTTGATTTTCTTGAGAGTACATGGACTAGTGCATTCAACCTTTTAATTGCAATGTTATATATATATATATTTATTTCCTGTGATGCCATGCCTCGACGATGCTATGGTAGCTACTAATTTTCGCCATTGGCGGCGTTCCGAGGTGATGGCTTCGCAAGGACTCGGAGCGCCGGCTTCTGGAATGACCGGTCATGTTCTTCGCTTACATGATATTATTTTCGAACTCAGAGTCAGAATCAGTATCCATCACCAACATAGGCAACCAGCCAAAATTTCAAGAGCGCGTCTGGCGAGCAGTGCACAAAAGCAGGCTGCCCCTTCCTCATGCCCGACTCTTTCTTCTCTATTCCCAAAAAGCGGAAACGCTCGGAAAAGAAGGTCGTCAACCGTCCGAACCGAAAACCAAGAAAAGACGAGGACTTGTCCGACCAAACCGACGAGGATGGCGGTGATATTGACGACATGGATTTGCGGGCGGAGGAGGTTGACGAGGGTGCCAGTGGAGAAGAGGACGAGAACGAGACACCTGCACAAAAACGCCTTCGCCTAGCCCAACTCTATCTCGACAGTGTTAAAACAGGTTTAGGTGTGTACCTTAGTTTACTTTCGACCATCACGTTCATCTAAGCAATCTTTTAGCGGACGGTGAATTCGATGCTGCCGAAATTGACAAGGAGCTCGTCTCTGCGAGGCTAAAGCAAGACGTTTTGGAGCATTCTGGGAAGGTTCACCTCTTCATTGCAGATTCAGTAACGTGTTTTCCATTTTTCCAAGTATTTCTATGAGGTTTCTCATTCTATATACCTTGCAGTTTGACTTCACCCAACCTCCAACTTCCGTACTTCACACTCGCGGACACCGTCTTTCAGTCACTGCCGCCGTCGCTTCAGAATCTGGTCAACATTTATTTACATCCGGCAAAGAAGGCCATATTATAAAATGGCATCTTTCCACAGGCAAAAAGGTTTCATCTTTCTTCAAAGTCCGAACGCCTTCCTCGGATAGGAAAGGCAAAGGGAAGGCCGCCCCAGATCCGACAGTTAAAGGACACACCGACGAAATTCTCTCTTTGGCTTTGAGTGGGGATGGAAAGCTGCTAGCAAGTGCCGGTCGTGATCGTCGTTTATGTGTTTGGGATGCAGAAAAGGGCGAATGGATAAAGTCATTTTCGGGGCACTTGGGGCATAAGGATGCAATCAGTGTAAGCCACACATTCTTAACAGAAAAGCAAATGATTTACGTGCTATGATGCAGACTGTCGCATTTCGCAAAGGGACGACTGACCTGTATTCGGGCTCATTTGACCGGACTCTCAAAGTTTATGACCTCTCTCCTTCGGTGATGGGCTATGTGGAAACGTTATTTGGACATCAAGATCATGTCTTAAGCCTTGACGCGCTTCGTGGAGATACATGCATCTCCGTTGGCGGCCGCGACAAAACTGCCCGATATTGGAAAATTGTGGATGAAACACAGCTGGTATTTCGCGGTGGAGGTAGAAGTCGAATTCGGGAAGTTCTCGAGGGTGGTCTTCGTGCAGATGACGAAGGGGATGACGTTGATGCAGGAGATGCGGAGTTGGTGCCTAAAGCCAAAGGAAAAGAACGGGAAAAAACGCAATACGTCGAAGGCAGCCTGGAAAGCATTGCTATGATTGACGAGACAACATTTGTCAGCGGAGGGGATAGCGGGCAAGTTGTTTCCTCCAAAAAGCGTTCTTCCTGGTACTGACTTGAGTCTTGTAGGTCAATATGTCTTTGGACGACTCAGAAGAAAAAAGCCATCTTTACGCAACCACTTGCTCATGGCCTAAATGAAAGTCTTTCAGAGTCGGAGGGTGTTGTTAAGACTCCTCGATGGATCACCGCTTTGGCGAGCTTACGGTACTCTGACATATTTGCATCTGGTAAGGATAACGGCATATTGAGCTCTTCGATCATCTCAAAGTCTGCGTGCTGACGCGTCTCTCACAGGTTCATGGGAAGGTGGCATACGAATATGGAAGCTAGACTCAAAACTCAAGTCATTCAGTCTTGTTGGCAAGATCCCAGCACCAGGTGTTATAAATTCGCTGCAGCTTTTAACCGCGCCAAAAGGTTTCCTACAGGCCGCTCCATGGGCTGTACAGAAACCAGCCTCCGTAGATGAACAAAGTGCTCCACATACTAAGCGGAAAGACCTCAGCGTGAATTCATTTTTGATGGTGGCCGGCGTGGGGCAGGAGCACAAATTGGGTAGATGGTTGAGTGTCAAGGAAGGAGGTGCCAGGAATGGTGCACTTGTTGTAGCATTTTCACCTCGGACATTGGCTTGATTTATTACTACTCTCGTATTATATGATGCTCGATCTTACGTTCTACTGTTCCAAAATGTGTGGGCCAATTTTTTCGTAAATTTTCGCTTCACCCACAGTAAGTACGTTACTTGGCCGTTCGAGTTGTAAAGAGTGATATTCTTTTGAGTGCGAGATGGGATGGCGATCCCACATGTCCCATGGCTTAGTTGGTTACGGCGTCCGACTGTTATACATGCTTGAGTGGCATCGGAAGATCGAGAGTTCGAGTCTCTCTGGGACAGCTCGATAAGTCGTCATTTCTTTTTTTGCGCAGAGCTGTTCGTTGGATAGAACACATGTAATAGATAAGCATTTAGACTACGAAGCACGTTTTTGGCTAGTGGTTCTTCGGCGCTTAAATACCGTGAATCAAGAGCATTGTGCGCCACACTGTCGTCTAACTCGGTTAATCAAGTTATGGCTTTCGTCCATGCCGGTATCGAGTTGCAGCGGCATAAGGTTGTATTGCCACGTGAATGGCTACGGCAGGAATCATTGGAAATCCGAGAAACGGCCAGGGGATGGAATAGAGGATTGGTGATTGGC
>JADNYJ010000492.1:0-23018 GCA_015501075.1 Gymnopilus junonius | reverse complement strand
CACAGTTGCAGAATTAAGAAAGGCCTGCTAAATATCAATTTCTGAATCTTTAAATATATCAAATCACTTACGGCAGTTTTTATAAGATCAGTATGCATATGCATAAAAGCCTCACACAGACACACAGTCCTTGATGGGCAATCAAAACTTCCCCCTCTGTCAAGAAGGGTGAGAGTCCTGGTGCGAGGTTGGGATGATAATTAATTAAATTAAAGTAAAACCTACCAGCATCGAAAAAAAACTTCACAAATGGTAAAACACCAATTCCACACCAGACTCTTGTTGTGTTGACCTGCACCTCGCATGCCAATCCAGAGCATATCCCACTGGCTCATCCTTGAATCCAGTTGGCTACCTTTGTAAGAAAATAGGAATAATCATCATAGATAGATGGAGGATGGGTAATATCATAGATTTCTTCTTTTTGTGGTTGAATGTTTCCTCCCAGACAGGCTACCAATATCAGCATGACTGGATAAAATACACAGAAACTTTACCTGAAATACGAGATCATTTGTTACAAATGCAATTATGTGTTCTTTAAATTTAAGAGCAAGGCCAATTTTACCCCGGTGCTGTGTAGTTCCTGTTATTACACTGAATTTAGATACAAAAATATCCAACTCACTTCCTTTGGAATGGTTCTAACAGAGCACTCCCACTGTTCACGTGTATACCATTGGATTGAAGTATGTGTGAGATACGCCACCTGAGTTCAATGAGCAATTTAAATTGTAATGAGATAGGAGGAACTCACCTTAAGGCACATGCTTCCAAAGGTGAAGAAGATCGCGCGACTTGTATGCTCAACTTTCTTTAATTCCAAAGTTTGCAGGGAGGAGGGGTTTGGCCGGGCCTTTGATTTCCGAAAAGATTGGGGAAAGAGAAGGGTTTGGCATCCTTTAGTGCCTCTCTTGAAAGCACAGGTGGAATCAAGCTTTTGGACAAGTCCTTCTTTGCCTTTGCCAGTCCGTTTAACTTCAGCAGCAGTGTAGTCAGCCCAGAGACCAAAGAGGACAAAGCTAGTTTTTCCTTTGTACAGGTTCCACATAGCAAAGAAGTACAGAAAATGTGCCAGACTTTCACGGAATTCAGGCATTACAGCAGCGTAGATCAAGGACAGAAATAAACGATTGGGTTCCAGCTCGCATCTCCGAGGTCATGTTATTTGCAAGTATTTACAACTCACCGTAACTTCATGAAGGAAAAGTAGCATACTGAAATGAATACCCTTCGGAGACCCTTGAAATTTTAACTACGAATACTCTAAATTGGTAGAATACATTGTATTTATTATTTGAAGCTTAGGCGTACATGCCTCGACCTACACCAAGGCGAAGATGCGTCGTCACCAGCGCGTTGAATCACGTGATAATTTGATTTTCCTGCCCCGACTTTATAATTTTTTAATTTTTGTCTCCAGCGCTAAGGGAGACTCGAGAAACCTATACGGCCTAATAGATCATAGTTATTGATTGCCGTTGGGATTTTTTGGGAGCTTAGCCATACATGCCTCGATGTGCAGGCGTGAACTCGCCAACAATCGCCCAATGTCTCGCGTTAGGTGTGATGGTGACGTGATACCTTGCTCCGACCTTTTCCTTCCACTACCACCACAACGACTCCCTCTTCCTCCATCTATTCCTCTCTTTCTTCATCACGGCGGACCTCGGTAAGTGCATAGCGCGGGTATTTGCAACCATGGCTTTCACTTGAAGGACTGACTCGATTATCTTGATCTGTAGATGAGTCGTTCCTCGACAATGTTCACCCACTACGATACACTTTTGGGGGTTGCCGAGGGACTTAGGCTGTAACGAGAGGAGAACGAAGATACTTTTGGCAAAGGAATGAGGTGCGCAAAGGAATGGGCTCGAACGAGGAGCCATTCCTTTTTGTTTTCTTACTAGTCCAAGGACAATACTGACATCGTTTGATAGCAATTCTTCCACAATCTTCCACTCTTCCACTGTTTCCTCACCCCATCGCCCCTTCCCCCCCTTTACCTCTTGCATGCGAGCAGAAGACGGAAGTGGTCTTTCCCGGTCTTCATGCATCGCTTCCGTCTCCTCGACGCACGTCCCACGAGCTCGGCTCGTTTCTCATATCGCCCTTCCGATGCCGACCTCCATCCTTTTGAACAAGAGTTGGAGGGATGTCCTTGGACAGGGAAAGTGGTAGGAAATCGATGCTGCCGTGTGCGTCTGGCTCAGGCTCAGGATCCGACTCGAGGCCTTCAAGAACCATGCAACCGACATGCGTAGGTGGAGATCGAGGTCTTTAGATGGCCTCTGCACCATCTCGAGATGCGGGTTTTCCGCCCCACACCTATTCCCTTTACACGTGAGCTGGAGGAAATGAAAGCAAGGGAATGAGGTGCGCCAAGGAACGGGCTCGTTCGAGTCCATTCCTCCCTTCCTTTTTTCATTTTTACTAGTGCAAGGACAACACTAACGTATCTTTTGATAGCGACTTTCCCTTCTCTTCCTCTGCCACCACCTCCCCACCCGTCGCCGTCGCCGTCGCTGTCACTTCTGCCTCCATGCAAACAGGAGATGGAAGCGGCATTTCTGTCTTCCTGCATCGTTTCCGCCTCCTCAATGCACGTCCAATGGAGCTCAGTGCGTTTCGTCATATCGCCCTTGCCGTACCTACCTCCTCCCTTTTAACAAGAGTCCAAGAGTCGGAGGAATACCCTTTGCCTCCAGGTGTCCTTTACGCCTCCGTCTTCACGCTGCGACTGGGAGGTAGTTTCTTCGTTCTATGCAGGTACAGCCTGTTCCCTTTACATGTGAGCTGGAGCAAATGATGTCAGGGTGTTATTTATTGTTGGTAGTTCACCCCCTTCTGCCCTCCCTCGTTTACTAGGAAAGAACTTTCATATTAATATTTTTGTTGTCTGTTCTTTCTTGTTGGTTATTGACCAAAGGTAGATATAATATAATAAAGTCCTACATTAATTTTCATTGACATAAGATCATGGCACACTGAGAAATACAAGTAACTACATTGAAGATGGTTGTCTATGCTGTCTTGCATCCCCAACATTTTGAGGCAATAACAGTCCTACTCTCCCAGAACCTGATCCGACTGTCTGGAGACTCGCCTCTAGTGCCTTGTTATAGTGTTTTGTAGCACGCTGCAAGGCAAGAGCTGCATGTTCTGGGCTTCCCTTGCCTATCCTGGCTTGAGATAATCGTGATTCCTTGTCAACTTTTACTTGATGGGCCTCCTTAAGGCGTTTATTGCTGTGTTCAATGGCCACAGCTTGAGTAGCAAACATCTTCTGGTGGGAATTGCCTGTACAGAGATAAAAATCTGTCACTTAATGATCCGACTGGGACTTTAATTAAGCTTACTTTTGTGCTTGATGCCCCTAGTAATGCTCTCAGACATATGTCCACATTGATAACTAGCACATATGCCCAGCGATATTGTATTCTTTAGTAACACCATTAGTAAAGAAATGCAGATAAGGCTGTAGATGCACTCTTAAGGTTTTAAATTTGAGGTTATCATAGTATTGACCTTTCCTGATGCCACTGACCAGGGTGCATGATGTACCTTCGAGATTAACATCGAAATGCATGCTTTCAATTAGATTTGTTGTTGAATTTCCGGAAAGCCAGACGGAACGAGGGATAAAGCTTTTCTCCCAGCAAATCCCAGGGAATGCAAACTTTGCACGAATCTTATCATTCAACCAATCTACCCAAAATGTTAGTCAGAGGAAAAGAGGATAAGACTGAGTTACGGACCTCGACTGGCTTTTCTGCCCTCTGAGGAGATTAGCGCCAAAGCACCATCCCAATTTTTATGCTCCATGCAAACCAAGCTATGCATAGCTTGACGAACGGTATCTGGAACCGAAGTCTTTCTGATATTATGAAAGAAATGATTCATACAAAGCCTAAGGATGCATCGTAGGTGGTCATATTCACTGAGCTCCTGAATTGAACAGTGAGGCTCATGAAGGTCGGCCTTGACAGGAAGCTTCCGCGCCAGTGATTTAAGATGTCTTCCAAGGCCTAACCAATTATGATCAGGAGCCTTGTAATTTTCAAGACTGTATATGCAGTATTACCTTTTGCTTGCCTGCCATGTTGATCCACAGCAATTTCAAGAATTCCTACCATGTCGCTTATATCATTTGCATGGAGATGTCGCCACTGAAGACATTCACCTGTGTCTTTGAGGACAATTTCTTCGATCTTCTGGAAAATGATCTGATGAGCCACAGCGCTCTGGCGATTGAGATAAATATGACAATATGTGATACCTAACCAGAATTAAGTGCCAAAGGAAGTAAGTAACAAAAACTTACCTGTCCGAGTTTCAGGATGAAGGCCACCAAGCTCGAACTCCTTAAAGCCAATGACACGTTTGAACCCAATATCACATTGTAAATACTGTGCCTTTAGAAGGCAAAAGCTCGCCTCTGCTGTCATGCAGACCACAATGTGGAAAGGAGTATCATCTTCAACAAAAATATCGGCCTCATCTTCAAGGTCATCAGAGTCAGTACTCAGTTTCAGCATTTGGGAATATGGAATCTCAAGCACTACATGAATGTAGGCATTACTTTCTAATGCATTCTTGTCTTGAGTACTCTTGAGATGAATGAGACCTGTAAATGCTCCTGAGCTCAGCACCTAACTGATAAACAATGAACGCCAACATACCTTCCCACCCTGTACCAAAGGGAAAGTGAGTTTCTTGCACCTTTAAGATCATGGATCGAAGATGGTCCTTGTTCCCAAGTGATGGGTGAAGATCAATTAATGTAGGATTCTGTACCTCTGGAAGTCTCTTCCATAGAAAAGCCTCCATGGCTGCATGGTGTAAGAAGTGCCGAGGTGTAAGATCGGGCAGGTCATAATGTAAAGATTCAAGAAGGGAATAAATTTCCTTCATAGTAGATGGAGGGGTACATGCGGGGAGAGGTATTGGGTGAGGATGATCACCATGACAAACAACTAAGACCTTGGGGCACTCTGACCAGAATTCTTCAAGCAGTTCAAAGACTCGAAATTTTGAATGACACTCGAGATGGTGCATAGAAGCAATAGCAATGTTTCCATCACTATTTCGGTGCTCTGAAGCTGTTAATAACTCTTCAGTCTTTTCTTCATCCCAAAGTAACAAAAGACTTACAACAATTTAACTTGACCATTGAGAAGTTAGCAACATAAGGACAGGATGTATTAGGCCCAATATGGTGTGAAAGTGTGGCATGTTCTTCAAAATCAGCTATAACTTCACGATCATCCTTAAAAAGAGCTTTGAGGTATTCCAAATCATAAGATCCAGTGATACCGAAGTCAATAAAGTGGTCAATGTTGACATTTCAACAATAATGTTCACAACTGATATTCAAAATTTAGACTTTCAGCTTTCAGATTATCTGCATAACACGCACCGTAAATATGGCCGTCCATCTGCTGTATATTCAAAAAGGATCTCCCCATTGCAGGTATTTTTTGCATCTTGTCCATGCCGTGCTTTGACTAGTTTGACTTTGAAATCAGAAGGACCTTCTTCTGGAGTGGTGGAGGTATCCATGTTGCATGCAGTTAAATTAGAACCCGAGATAATACTCCTGGATGAATGATAACAACCAGTTTTTCTGATTGCAAAATAGAAGGAAAGTGTGTGCTGAAATAATTCCTTATCTGGAGAAGAGGAACAATGCAATGCGCGCTCTTGACTTAAGCACCTCTCCAGATCCTCATGAGAAGCCCAGAAATGTGGACTAGTAAGCAATGTGAGGTCGCCAAATGGGCACACTTTAGATCCTTGGCCTGAAAATCACATGGAATAAGTATGGCTATTGAATAGATCATATCTGGGATGTACAAGTTGAATGGTATTCTTTACAAGGGACTTCCTTGCCTTTATCATTTACCAGTAAGGGGCACTTCACCTTTGATTTTGAACCATCGGGTGCACCTTGCGAGTAAGCAAAATTTTGAGTAGGGTTAACCCAGGGAGACTTCGAGTCCGTAAGAAACAAATGCCCAATGCGGCCAGTAGCGCTAGTCTCTGGATATTAAATGAGAGACCCATGTTCATAAGTATATAAAATATCCAAGGTTGTTTTCCTGTTAAGTTTGACCTTGTACTGCACATCGGAGAGCGAACCACGAAGCACAGAATGAGAAGGGCTATTGGAAATTGGAGAGCTATAAGGAGAGTGTGCTGTAATAAGGAATGTTGTGATAAAGAATGTTTCAATAAAGGGGTTGGTGCATTGCTTGGCACTGGTGTAGGAGATGGGGTGCAATAATTAATGAGATAGTCACAAGTTGCATCGAAGTGGTCTTTGAGAGCATCAGGAATGAGAATATTGCTGTGCTGGTTCACAGACTCCAAGACAGACTTCAGCTTCTCAGTTACATTCTCCATAGCAGCAGGCCAAGTAAATGCGTGGTGAGATGAAAAGGCACACAGATGAACATGAATTTTCTGGACAAAAAGATCAATGGAATATTATATTGCTGCTTAGTGTCAGGGCACAAAATGATGATGGTCACGGTGAGGAGTACTCTGCATGTGCCATTATACCACATCAGACCCTTGACTCAATGCCTCAAAACTGGACACTAAATTTCATGGTGCAAATGCAATAAGCTTCCCTTGCCACATCATCCACAAAATATGACCATGATCATTTCAATATAGCCCTGTATAGTTCAAATCTAACTCTCTATAGGCTACAAAATTCCGAAAATTTTATTCATAAAATGCCGGTGTTCCAACTACATGCTACCGTTAGGCTTGTACCTTTTCACAAACCCTGCATGATGTGCCCATAAAACAATAATGATCACCAAATTGGTCCAGTTAAATAAGATGTGACAGTGTAACTAGTGAATACCTCATAATACTTGACCTGAAGGGAAATGAGACCGGTGGGTAACCAGCCACACCTCCGGAGACCGAAGGTCATGTGGAGGACGGGAGCAATGGACACGCAGGGCTCGTGGAAGGGTTTTGTGCCTGGATCGAAAAAGAAGAATCGACCTATGCCTCGTCTGCACAACTACTAGGCGAAGCGTTCCGAATGATCGGATTGTTCCGCCTGAAATTGGAAAAGGTCATGTCGGATGCGCATGTACCGGTATTGTTCAGTGCGAGTTAATGACCGACGCGACGCGTCATCGTTGGATTTGAGAACAATAAAGGATACGAGCGTGTTACAGTTGGATGAAGGGGTTCAAGGCTCAAGACAGGGGAATTCTTCGGAATTGGAAGTCTGTAAGCACTGCTGCGTCATGTACTTCCCAAAATGTCTATTTTACCCAAAACAAATCCAGGAGCCAAGCAAAGTACAGGAACGGGAAGCAGCACAGGAGTCGATAACGGTTATTGATAAACATTTGATAGAATCCAGTCTCGGGCCTAGTTGAGTTCTAGACTGAGCACTTCCTAGAAATATCAGGGGGTATATTGACCCCGGTAGCTGGGAACAACGACATCGATGGCGATCCTAACGGAGGCAAAAGACCCATTTGAGACGGAGATCGAGGCGGGGATAATCATCTACTGTGACTTGACGACCATATAGTGTTGTAACAACGCTTTGTCCGAGGTAGGCTTGGCATTAGAGAGGAGGAAGCCCTCGTGTCGCAGCGTTCGAAACCTTCAACACCAAGAGCGATGCTTCCGGCATTCAAAACCTCCAAAACGTTGGATAGCGGGATTGAATGAAGACGATGGGAGTGCCAAATGAACGGGTCAAAAGAACCTGATTCATTAATGAAATGAAGGACGTTTCGAAAGAATATTACGAAGCGCCCAGGTACTAGGGGACACATATAAAGGGTGCTTGACGTAATTGTTGCTAGAGCAAAGCGGGTGGATCGGCTAAAAAGTGGGTATCTGGCCGGGGCAGGGTCGATAGATTTTTCTTCTTCAGCTTGCTTGCAGACCTTTTGCTCGTTCTTTTCTCCCCATCCACCACCCTCCGACCCTTTGAGCGTACGCGGCTGTGGAAGAACCAGGTTTCAAGTACCTTCATCAGCCAGGTAAGCTTTTTTTGATGCGGCTGTGTTTGCTTGCGACGACGGGGGATGATGAGACGCTCAAATTTTTTGTTGTTCTCTCATAACGCCCGAGTTATTCTTACACATTTCACAGGATCCCGACTTCGCTGTCAAGCCGCAGTGGAACATCCCGATTCTCATCACCGGACACGATTAGCAATTAGCAATACTCACCTTTAATCATTTCCATTCCGCCCATACTCTCATCCTACTCCTTTCTTTCCTTCTCTTTTTCTTTATTTCTTCCTTTCTTCCTCCTTTCCACCCTTGGACATGGAGCCACCGAAGCCGATCCGTTCGCCATCTTCCACACACCACCACCCAATGAGACGGCTGGGGAACGCGCAGCGAGAGAGGCCACTGAGGCGGAGCAAAAGCGGGTCAGCGATCAGATAGACGAGCAGCTCAAGGCTGAGAAGCTGGCGTTGAAGAAACAGAAGTACATCGTCCGGGTCCTTCTCCTCGGTCAATCTGAGAGTGGTGAGTCCGTTCTTCGTCGACTTTTGTAGCTTTTCTCATTTCTTGATCGATTCTGCTAGGAAAATCGACAACGCTGAAGAGTACGTCTCATTCATCTCTCTCTACTTCATTTCTCAGATCTCACAATACGTTGCGTAGATTTTCGTATGAAATACGCCAGAGATGCGTGGGAGGCAGAACGACTCTCATGGCGGTCCGTCATCCAGCTCAACGTCATCCGATCTATCATCACCATCGTTGAGACCCTCCAAGCCGAGATGGACGGCGAGCCCCTCGAACTTGCCGTCCCAGGCAGCCCTCTTGTCACCGGCCACGTCCCTCTCACCCCATCCCTCGAGTCTCCCGGCCCTTCCACGTTCGACTACGACCCTCTATCCAAAGAAGGCGCCTCTCCCGCTATCGCATCCTTCACTTACCGCGACAGAGCCGGCTCTGTCTCCGCCGACGCCCCAGGTCTCTCCCGCACGAATTCCCTCTCCCGACAGAAAGCTCCCTTATCCACCCTCCTCACGGGCAAACACCAGCTGCTCAAGCTCCGCCTCGGTCCTCTGCGGAGGGTGGAGAAGGATCTTCAGCGACTGCTGGGTGCCAGCGCAGTTGAAGAACAAGATGGCGCTGCGCATGCTTATGGTCCTCTCAGTCTCGAGCTGGAATCTCAGGCTCTTGTTGGGAGGCGGAGTACCCAGGAGTTTGGGGTCGTGCGGCTGCAGGAGGCGTTGGAGAGGGGTGTGGCGAAGCGGGCTTCGATGTTGGCGATGAGCCAGCATGGGCATGGTACGAGTAGGGAGGGGACGCCGCCTCCTGGTAGTCCGGATGTTGGGGTGGATGATGCTACGGAAGTCATTGCGAGTTGTTTGGAGGATATGAAGACGCTGTGGACGGATGAGGTGGTGAGGGTTATTCTGAGAAAGCGTAAGCTGAGGCTGGAGGACTCCGCTGGGTTGTATGTCGATTTCCTTCTCTCTTACTTTCGCGTTGCTTACGTTCTTTCTCCTCAGCTTCCTAGACGATCTTGACCGAATCGCAAAGAGGGATTACGAGCCATCAGACGACGATGTCGTTCGGGCTCGTTTACGGACTATGGGTGTGCAGGAGTACAGAATCGAGTTCGAAAACAAGGACACGACTCTTTTCTCTGGCGGTATCGGCGGCGACGCTGGTAAAGAGTGGATCCTGTACGATGTCGGTGGCTCACGGACTGTAGTATGTTTTCTTCTACTCCTGCCCTCGCCTAACGTTCAGAAAACTAATTCACTCGTCTCCTAGCGCCATGCGTGGATTCCCTACTTCGATAATGTACAGGCCATCATCTTCCGTGAGTCCATTTCATGATGATCTCCATCATTATCCACCTTTACCATGATGACTGATAAACTAACCGCTTCGATTTATATATATATATACCTCAGTTGCTCGTACGTCAGCCTTTTGATTGCAAGATATCTATCATATCATACTAATCGATCTCCTCCCCTTCTTCCTTTCCCATCCAGCTGTATCTTGCTTCGATGAACGTCTAGCGGAAGATTCCCGCGTCAACAGGCTCGAGGATTCCTTCCTCCTCTGGCGGCACGTCTGCGGCTCCAAGTTGCTCGCCAGCTCGACAATGATCCTCTTCCTCAACAAGTGCGATATTCTGAGGAAGAAGCTCAAGGCGGGCATCATGGTTAAGAAGTACATGCCCAGCTACGGTGATAGACCGAATGATGTTGGCCACGTTGTTAAGTGTGAGTTTTAGATCGAATTTTTCGCGTTCATCTCCCCTGATATATTGCTGTCACGAAGATCTCAAGCAAAAGTTCATTGAGTCTCTCAAGGAGAACTCGCCTGCTCAAAGGTCGAGCTATTTCTATCCTACCTCGGTTGTGGTATGTTCTTTTCTCAACAGTCTTCTCTGATTCTATTGTTCAACTTTATACGGCCCCAGGACACCAAGGCGACGTCCGCCACCATCAGCGCAGGTGCGTTACATTCTATCCATCCATCTAGTCTGATCACTAACGCGTCTGATTGACTATCAAAGTCAAGGACAGCATCATCCGCGACTACCTCAAAACGGCCGACTTCGTATGATCATCCATATCTTCGTTGTCATTCGTGGCCTCTCATCTATCATATCACTTATCATTAGATGTAATTTGTTTTCTCAGCATCCCCCCCTCAACATCGCCTGATCACAGTTGTTCTTTCGACATCTACAAAAATACGGCACCAGTTAATCAACCCTTGTTATATATCGTCGCCGGTTTGGTTTATATACCTACATATATACATACGTACGCCCCCATTTTTTTTTCTCGTTTTGTTCTGTTGTCTGCATTACCCGCCCATCTTATACAACGGAATGGAATGTTGGGAAGTAGGAGCTGGTCCCTTCCTCCTCATCTTTTCTTATTTTGGATCTTATTATATTTACTTTACATCTGCATATGTCTGCACACTCCCTAATAGTCACTCGTCTCAATCGTTTGTTTTTTCTCATAGTCTTCTTGTATATACTTATGTACTTCACGTTTAGTCACGCATGCAATGCATACCGTTTTATGGTACTGGTCTCATGCTTTGGCGTTGAGCATGACTTTGAGATGGGCTGGGCTCGGGCATTGTTCGGGCTGGAAAGACGGACTAAGAATAACAGGCAGCGCACAGCCACGGGAAGCGCTCCCCTCTCACCAACTCTCATGATTCTCGAAGTTCTGGTTCCTGGGCTATCTGCGCATCTTCACTCGTGTCTCTCAATGTCCTTGTCAAATGTGGAGCAACATCGCCGACTATCAGCCTTCTTGACTCTTGACTGTTCGAATGAACCGAATCAGAATCGAAGATCTTTATTGCGCTCTCACTAAATGTCATCACTGCCTATGCATCTGGCTTCTTGTCTTTGGTTCCAAGTACAAGAACTTATAATAGTTGATGTCCCCTGGTCAGATCACCTCTCTCTTGACTTCAACGTCACACTGAAACACGTTGGCGACTTTTAGCATGAAAACGCCTTCCGCCAGTTCGAGTACTTACAATGATCTCTTTGCTGTCGCATTTCGCGCCATCAAACGCTTTCTGAAAAAGCGTCAAGAACGAAACCGGCTAAAGAAAGAAGAGGAAGCCGCTAAGCGGCGTTGTGCGCTGATCGAAGCAGCCAAAGGTGAGAATGAGGCTGGCAACTTACCATTCAGATCGGATTCTGTTGGTTGGGTTACCTGGAAGTGGTACGTTTCCGCTATGATTTTCATTTCCGCTTTAGCATTGTCTGATTTCTTCCATATGATCAGGCAAGTCGACCACAGTGAAGTGTGTGTATCTTGTTTCCTCGACTGGCAGCAGTTCAAGCTAATACTCTCGACACCTTACAAATTTGCGGATGATGTACGATAAGGAAAGCTGGGAAGTAGATCGATCTTCATGGCGTCCTGTTATCCTCTTAAACGTCTTGCCGTCTATCGTCCGCGTCGTCGAATTCGTCAAAGATGGGTCCATGGATCAAGAAGCTTCCGCTGTCGTCCTGAAGTTACTTTCTTCTTTGTACCTTCTTGAGGCGGATTTGAAGAACGTCGTACGAAAGGAGGACGAGGCGCGTACTGATTCCATAACTCCGACTCCAACGAAAGCGAGAGCAAGGAAAAACTGAAAAGAACCCATTATTGTCAGTGAGAAGAACGCGAGTTTGAAACTAGAGAATGAGTCCCGGCGGGTAGGAGCTGAAGATGGAATATCAGCAGCAACCGGGTCTTTATACGCGTCAGATGGGCCATAGTTGACAAGACTGTTGAACGTCTTGATTCTTGAGCAGATTCATGATACATTCATGTGAAAGAAATCCGGAACGTTTGTCGTAACATCCTTGCCAAGACCAATAGGTATGACATTGTCAACTGACGTTTGGCTGGATCGTACATGGAGCGGATGGAGTCAGGAAGTAGTGTTGAAAAGCGCGAAGTACGCGTATTCTGGGACATCTGTCTTTTGTCAGGTATTTATGCGATCAGATAGGTACGCCTGGAACGGCGTTAAAGGTGTAATTGAGGGAGATATCGAGGATTTATAGCCATGCTATTTTTGGATCTTCTGGATCGTCCCAAGGATGGCGCTTGGATGGTGCCTAGAATTTACCCAGAGACAACTCTTTTTTGACGTATTTGATATTCGGACAGCGGGCGAAGATGTTATAAATTTTGTTAAATTGTTCATGTGAGGGCTTGTCTAGACACGTTCACGGGGAAGCTACGGGGTATAAAGCTAGTGGGAGGAGAAACGTAGAATGTCAATTTATAAGAAATTTTGGAAATGAAATATGAGGCGTACTAGAAAGTTGAGAACGATGGGAATATCCATCTCAAATGGACCGAATCACGAGAAAGGGTCGCTCTAGAAAGTATTTAATTATTGATAAGACGGATTCATAAAGCAAAACTGAACAGTCAATCTCAACGACCCGTTAGCGCCGTTTATTGACTTCAGGGCAGGCAACATACACCCGCATCTCCTACACCTAATCCGTTGGTTCCGGCAGTGGTGTAAGATGTACAGTCGCGGCGGGTCTCTAAGAAGTGTTGAATCGTATTCAGAGCTACAATAAGAGTGGACCAGTGCCATTTATACCAGAAATAAAATGCAAACCTAAGTACGTCTTTGCTGCTAACCCTGTGATAGACAAAGATTTGACCTCTGAGAACGTCGAGTCAGCAGGAAAAATTTGGTTCGGGCCTGGGTACGAACATGAGGCAAAGAATAAAGGTATAGCACCTTTCATAGAAAGAACCTCTTGTGCAGAACTGATTGGTACCAGAGTGCGCTGGCGAATGACAAGGTTGACACGGAACAACGCAGACGAAGGGATTGACAGTGAAAGATAGACCGGAGGCCGATCTGTCTATGAAGCAGCAAGCTGTAATCTGTCGATAGACAGACCGGTGTATCTGAGTTTAAATCCCCGTAGCGCGCATTTCCCACGCGGTTTGGCTGAGGCGTTTGAATATGGCTTAGGTGGAATTTGGCCAACCCTAAACTCGCTCCTCAGCAAGACGCGTCGCGCCGCGTCTTCCCTCGTATTGTCCGCGCCAGGTGCGCGCCGTAGGGCATCTGGCTCATGAAAACACATTGCCATGGACCCTAACACAGATTCTCTACATGAAGCTCTCAAAAATATACGCGATTTGCCAACTAAACTTCTCCTACAAGAATACCAGGCTCGGATACCAGCTGAACTCGCTCCTGCTCAACAATTCTGGTCTGGATACGACGAAAGACTCTGAGGTTACCGGAGGCTCGAATTGCAACTCCTCGTGAGGTTGGGACGATCCAGCGAGGATAGGCGGCTGTAAAAGCGACGCTGCCGATGTTGATTGTTCCGTTGCAGTCGAAGTCGGTTCCGTCACGGAGAACGTCGACGTTTGCGTGCTGAATAGTGGTGCGCGCTTCTTTCTGGACTTTTTTGGCCGGTGGTGGCTTCGCAGCAGCAAGGATCTCAGCGGAAGTCTTGGGAATCATGGAGAGGATGAGGCGGATGGGAGGCAGGGAGCGCGGTAGAGGGAGTGTAGTTTAGGGTTGGCCAGATTCCACCTAAGCCATTTTAAAATGCCTCAGCCAAACCGCGTGGGAAATGCGCGCTACGGGGATTTAAACTCAGATACACCAGCCTGTCTATCGACAGATTTCATCTTCATAGACAGGTTGGACACCAGCCTAGCAGGGACCGTTGAAGAGCGTTGCAGTGGTTGAGCGCAGCACGTGGTCATATTTGCTTGCAGCTCCATCAGCAAACAAAACACCGCCACTCCCCGACTTCCCGACTGCCACCGCCAATGTTGACAACGTCGCCCTCGAGCCTGTAGCTGCACCTCCTGTACCCACACACGCGTCTCCGATATCCAAAGGATGTTCAACATCTCCCGACTTGTCATTGCTGCCCTTCTCCCCTCACGCTTTCTCTCGCCCAGCCAGCGAGTATGACAGATTGACGGAAACGGACCTGTCAACAAAGTTCCTCGCAAGCGGTTCGCGTCTCAAGCCGACATCGTGGCGTCTGCTGGCATTTATACTATTCCTGGTCGTCGAACATGGGGTTCATGCGCGAGAAAGACGCTCAAGGATCGACCACAAAGGTGAGTTACCTACGTATCGTCATTCCTGGACATTTGCCGTATGTCTGACTAGATTTTCAGGTCCTTGAGGTGTAATATGAGGTTATATGTTAACAGGCTCAAGTACAAGGTTAGTACGATCTAAACATTCGTGATTGTACAACGAAAATACCGATTGAAGGTTCTAGGCACGCTTCGTCTTCCATCTTCCGCCTTCTGCTCAAGTTGGCCAGCCAGTCACTGTTGACTCATCTCAAGCCCTTCCTCTCCATAGCTCTGCGGGCCTCGGGGATAACGCCTATACCTGCTATCTGTACAACTCCGAACGTACGCATCAGCTTGTTTCATGACGGTATTGTCCCTCTATGCCGAACCGCTTCCCCCTGATATCCGTCTGTCCAGGTCGTGCCACAGTAGATAAGGTCTCGTGCGCGTTGTCTCGCCCTTTCTGAGCGAGTTTGTCCCAGATCCTCGACATCAAAAGCTGGTGAGCGTGGTGATACAAAGCTAGAGGGTAATCAATCAGAGGAGAGGATGGGCCGTACCCTGTTAAGAATACTCAAGAGCAGAGTAGCATGCGTGCATGTGGGACGACGAGACATTCTTTCGGCACTTTTATGACATCGTACTTTCTTCTCTTGTGACTTTTTTTAGCGCTTATGAATGCATTTTTTCCGTTTATAGAACGTTTCCAATCAAGTTCGGTGATTGTGGTCTCCCACCCCCCTTTCCGTGTGTTCTGAATGATGGCATACCCTCCTTATCGTTGATAAATGAACAGTTCCTGGTTTTTCTTATCTCTCGATGCCTATTAAGTATTGACATTGTGGGACCTTTCTATTTTGACTTATCTACGTCTCCCACCCCGTGAATTTGAAAATGGGTTCCTTTGTTTTACTGTTGACCCTCTTCGCTACTAGAAGGCAGTATTTCGACCGCCCTTCCCCACTCTGAGGAAAGAAGTACGCCGCTAATCAACGCTCGAAGGCTTATTTTTACGTCGGTACGCATCGCTCCACAGAGTTCTTCTCGTGGGTATAGCTTTTCTTCTGACGACTGATATATAGAACAGTATCGATGTCGAATACCAGCGTCACCGACACCAACCCAAGCTGGCTGGACAAGGGCGACAATGCCTGGCAACTCACCGCCGCTAGTCTCGTCGGCCTGCAGAGCATCCCAGGCCTCATGGTCCTCTACGCCGGCATCATGCCCAGAAAATGGGCCATCAACTCCGCCTTTATGGCCTTCTACGGCTTCTCCGCCACCCTCATCTGCTGGGTCATCTGGGTGTATCGCATGGGCTTCGGCGAGCAATGGATCCCACTCGCTGGCGTCCCAGGGCCCGTGCTAGGGATCGACGGCCTGCTCGAACAAGCCACCCTCCCCGCCGCAGGCATCGTGCCCAACTTCCCCTCGCCACCATGGTCTACTTCCAATTCGTCTTCGCCGCCATCACCATCGTCATCATCGCCGGATCCTACCTCGGCCGGATGAACTTCCTCGCATGGATGGTCTTCGTGCCGCTCTGGCTCACCCTCTGCTACTCCGTAGGCGCCTTCTCCATCTGGGCTGGCGGCTTCCTCTTCCAGCTCGGCGTCATCGACTATTCAGGCGGGTACGTCATCCACCTCTCAGCGGGCACAGCGGGCTTCGTAGGGGCGTACATCATCGGCCCACGACCGGGCCACGAGAGGCTCGATAAACGACCGAACAACACCCTCATGGTGCTCACCGGCGCAGGCATCCTCTGGATGGGCTGGAACGGGTTCAACGGTGGCGATCCCTACGCCGCCAGCCCAGACGCCGGCGTCGCCGTGCTCAACACCAACATCTGCACCGCCATGTCACTGCTCACATGGACCCTGCTCGACGTCCTGTTCTACAAAAAACCTTCCATCGTCGGCGCCGTCCAGGGCATGATCACCGGTCTCGTCGCTATCACCCCTGCAGCAGGCGTCGTCGCCGGATGGGGCGCCATCGCCATGGGCGCGCTCTCCGGGTCCATCCCGTGGATCTCCATGAACATCCTGGGCAAGACCAAAATCATGAGCGCCGTCGACGACTCTCTGGGCGTATTTCACACGCACCTTGTCGCGGGCTTCCTGGGGGGGTTCATGACCGGGATATTCGCCACCATCGACGGCAGCGCGGCGTTCGCGTTGACGAATCCCGGGGGAGCGATTGCGGGGAATGGGAGGCAGGTGTGGGTGCAGCTCGTCGGCGCGTTATTTGTGATTGGGTGGGATAGTGTGTGGACGGCGATCATTCTGTATGGGATCAAGTATATCCTGCGCATTCCCCTGCGCATGTCGGAGTCGGAGCTGGCGGAAGGGGATAATGCTATTCATGGGGAGGATGCTTATGTGTTTGGGTCGGAGGAGGAAGCTCTGCTTCATCGGGACTCGGATCATGATGAGGCGTCGGAAGAGGATAAACGCCCGCATGATCACCCCCTAGTCACCACGTCTGCGGTGTAGGCGATTGTCGTGTCATCGTTGTTTGTTGTGGGCCGTTTTTGCCTTCCACGTGTACAAGTGAGTATGAAAGGTGTTGTTCTGGTCTTTTGTCTTTTGAAAATTTGATGTAAAACGACTCTTTTTTCTATGTGTAGTCCATTATTCTAGTTCCTTAATTGTGTCCTTGAATAGTAGCCCTTTTAATTCACAACTGGTTCTTACATACATGATGTCTTTCCGTAGTTCTTGCTACGCAAACTCAAATTACTTTTATCAAGTTGCTTTTAATAGCTGAGCCGAAAGTTGGAAATGGGCTACCTCTAGCTCCGGTTGAAAGTCATCTATATCATAAGCAAAGAGAGATCGTTATATTATCCAAAATTAAGAGCTACTATGATTTAGAGTGCATATTGTTTGTCATTTGAAATTATATGTACAGAATCTCACTGTCTACTCAAAACATTGATCACTGAATATTTGAGTGGTAGTCCCAGGTAGCTATGCGTGAAGTATTCCTTCTGCTAGTATCAACAACCTGATGGCGTTTATGCTATATACGAAAGAATACTCTAGTGAGTTCTTACATAGCAAAATCTCGTATTTCTTTTTCTCCGTTTTATTTCTAACTCATCTTTTCATCTTCTATTAATTCTTTACTTGACAAGGACTACCGTAAATTCCTTGCGTTGTGACAATGGCATTCGCCATTGAATACATACTTAGTCATGAGACCCACTGCATGTTTGAGTTTGAAATTAAACATGATTTTTCCATGGTCCCTCAATTTGGTCGGCTGATTATAAGAAAAATATGATATTCCACCTCCACTTCATATCTATTCCAGACTCCCTCATCTAATGCTACTATTAAGTTGCTATTCCTAATCAGCATGAACTCCAACATGAAATTTAACCACGTACATGGAAGAATCACACCAGGGCTTTTCCGAAATACATCCCACCAACATCTTATCCGAAAAGGCGCCTTGGAGGACACACAAGTAATGCTGTCCTCCACGCAGTCATGGAGTTGTTGGTGTATGTTCAGAGTAGCCTTGACTGCGGTTCGAGGTAGCCATGGATTCAGATGGGTATATGCATATGAGATTGAAGAGTTTTCATGGGGATGTTATGTATAATTGGCTGGTGACAAGGGGAATGGAATCCACGCCCGCAGACAAATAGAAACGGGTACAAGGATAACTCACCAAAAGCGGCCCTAAAGTTGTGACGTGTAAAGAACAAAAGCACAGGTTGCGGTGACCAAGAAAGAATGAGTGGCTCACCTTGGTTCGGGGTGCTAGCGATTGAGCTGGTCTTACTCTGTGGTTGCCTTTATATAGGCCGAAAAGCTGCAACTCGAATTTAAAAAGAACAATAAGGAAATTTTTAAAGCTCTTCGGATAGTGGAAAGACCTCTTTTGTTCCCCTGCTAATTGTTGGAAATACCATGAACCTTTTCAAGATGGATATCATTGCTTAATTGTTATTATCTAACAATTATCCACTCAACTTCGCTTAGTCGTAAGATAGTGGAAAGCTCTGACATTTTTGCATTATCTTGTCTCTGAATGTATTTTATACGCGACGGATCAAGTAAAATTAGTCTTCAAGATTGGTTCAGGAACGGAAGTGGTTTTAAAATTCCCTTAACTCGGACTCCACAAAATTGTAATGATGTGCACCCATATCCCCAAAAGTTCTCAAATATACCTGTTCTCAGCATCGTTTAAACGTAGGAAATGACTGGTTCGGAGTTCTCTGTCTTTACGAAGGCGCTGGTACCATCTGAGGCAGAATCTCAAGGAGTGGAATAGGGACGATACGTAGATGGAAGAGTAGTTTCGATGATTTTCACACCTGGATGTCGCGACTTAATATGCATAACATGCCCACTTTTTGCCCCACTATAGCTGATCTTGCAGAGTGGGCAGACGAAATCCACAACCCTTAAATGAAAGTGTTGGATGTGACAGACCAATCGTGGCAACGACTAAGCGATGTGTGGTTTTTTGGACACCTGGCACCTATTCCAATAGCACCCTATTTTCGTTGGAATCGGAAAGACTTCGTGCTCTTCCATGAGGTGTTGTTCAAGGTCTTTCGTAAGGTTAGAAATTATTCTCCCGCAGTTATCCCACCCGCAATAGGATATGTCATACGGATTAACGTACTGAACGAAGGTAGGATTCACGACTTGAACATCGTCATTGAAAGCCTTCGGTGGATGCTGAATTAATTCAGGAGAGATGTCTTTAATTGGATCATAGTGAAGTCGAGAAGTTCGGAGAACCCTGATAAGCAGCATGTCAGTAAAGACGTAGTAAAGGATACACATGGGCATTCTAAGAGGTGGTGAGCCAAACTTATGGTAATAGTGAAACTGAAAGAAGGTAAGTAAGAAGAAAAACTGGAAAAGGGAGGACTCATACTTCGGGCTGCTGTTTAGTACCAGAGCAGGACTGAGGGCTGAAAAACACGCCAGCAGGGAACAGTATTTATACTTAGGAAACAATGAGTGAAGCTACAGCTCATCCGAAAAGAATGAATTGCCTCATTAGTATAAGGATTGTACAGCACTTGAGTCGAGCTACTGTATGGCGCTGGGCTGCGCACAGACACGTACCCTGACATGCGTGTCCACAGCCTGGGCTCCAGCTAAGCACGTGTTGTGATGTGGATATCTGGAATGACCAAGGCATTTACTTGTCGTACTAACTTATTAAGAAAAGGGAGAGAGACCCCTAATTCGGTTTACAGCTCAGTGCAAACGTTAGGCTACAAAAATGACAACATCGCTGACCTCTGAGTGAGACTCCAGGGCCTTGAATTTTCACGGTAGATCTAACGCTACATATCAAATCAATTTATTGCATTTAAAATCATTGCAAAAGACTTTACGGAACTTATATTGAATAAAGTAAATGGTCTGGAGGTATCTTATGCACAAGGCCTACTTTCCGTCTCCAATCCTTCACGCTCTCTTCGCTCCTGCTCTAAACGCCCGAGCTGCAGGCTGTCGAAAGAATTGAAGCCAACGGTTGGATCAGGTTCAGGTTCAGAATCGGCATAATTTAATGTTTCCATGTTCATGATTATCCGACAGCACTAGTCAATGTCGACTATGTCAGTCTGAATAGAGAAGATGAACAATGACGCTTACAGCTATTGAAAGTATTGTATTTGGCCACCTGTACGAGGGTTTAAATCAATAATTCAATAGAATTTTTGGGTTTACTCACCCGAAAACGATATGTCCCTGCATTATTTGAAGAATCCAGGAGTAGCTGATCATGGCAGTAAAAGTTGCTATCAAGATGATTAGGGAATACCGTAGAAAAAGAAAAAAAGCACTGACAGCATAAGAATATTATAATCCACGCACCGTCCCGAATGACTCGTTTCACGACAGGTGCGCCCAACTTCACCAGGTCTCTCTTGACAGCCGTTAATGTAACTAGCGAGAGGTATGTTACTAAAGTAGATACGCTGTAGATATGGAGTAAGATTCACTTCCATCACAATGAAGAGGCCTAAGGACACGTACCCCAAGAACAGCACATGGCGATGAACCTCCACCGCATCGCATATAGGGTCGTACTCCACACTCAGTACAGCTTGAGGTGTGACAAAAATCTGCAGCGCGATTTGGGCAAAATATAGAAAGGCGAGGAATATGCCGATCTTCCAGTCCTTCAGGTGGAGGGCGTACACTGTGGATAGGATCTTGAGACCCAGTACCGGAGAATAGGATTCAAACACTTACCCATAAGCATAAGGATGAAGTGAAGAGTTCCCGATAGGACATATGCCGACGAGGCTTGAAATAACTGCCAGCGTTTGCAGGCGCGTTCATCGATAGATAAGCCTGAATGTGGACCAAGCGCGAGGTAGGTATTAATACTAGAGTTATAGAAATCCGTAAGCGTTCATTACTCCGAGATATACGCGCACCTTTGAACGATGATACCAAAATAACGCGCAAACAGATAGATAGCCTTATTTAACTTAAATGGGCGTCTGTTAATATGAATGGAATCAGGACAGGTGCGAGTCAAAATAGCTCATAGCTGACGTACCTCCAAATGTACCGAAGCTCCTTCCTAAACGTGATAATATACTCATAAAGCAAGACAACGATACTGGCCACTGTTGCGCCGCATCAACGCCGTTGAACACTCGGAGATTCGCCATTCACAAAGTTCAAACTGACCGGTGGACGATTGGCGAAATCGGAGGTTTTGAAGAAGCTTCTGTTGATGAAGAGAATGCAGCATCCGCAGCTTGAGTCGCAAGAGCTCGAAGTGGTCCAGACAGAAGAGAGGAAGGAAAAAGCCAAGACAACACTCCCAAGGGCCCCATCACTTTATAACGGCGTAATGGGTGCTGGGAAGATTCTGATACGCGCCGTGTCGTCGGTTATTTATTAGAATGTTCGAACTTCGACTAGGCACGGCAGATCCCGTCAACACCCACCCCAGGTAAAAATGGATTAGCGTTTGTGATGGTGTTCAATTTACGCTTCTAGCTATAGTCGCCGTCACGAAACGTGGCCTAGTTACCACCGCTGAGTCCGGAATGCATGAAAATCCGAATTTTTTCGCACTATATGTAAGAACTGAAGGGTACGGAACTCGAGCGAAGCGTAAAGAATGTAGTAAGTCGGCAGTAAAATTTCTTTTTTAGAGTTCTGTCGGTGGGTAGCAACCCTTATAGTGGATCCCATATACGGTCGCAGAGCGCGCTGAGCGGACCTAGCTAAGGTCATGAGATCTAGATACCGACGTGAACACAGGCTGGAGAAGGAAAATGTCCAGTAACTTGTGCCTTGACCTGCCTGTCGCCGTAGCCCAACAGACTCGGAGTTATAATCACGAATTCGACGTCGACAAGGGTGATATTGACATATGCGATGTTCCTGGAAAGACATGATAAACAGTGAGTGTGAGTGTTTCTCCGTTCCTTGGACTGTGCATTGCGAATGATTACTCTATTTAAGATGACCGACTTGAAACTTCTGTATGATACACTTCACCTGCAGCCTCCATATCCTCGCACTGCTCGATTTCCTGTGATAGAATTTGTAAACTATCCCGTATGTCGAGGTCTATACCACTTTGGTCATCTCCCTCGGTATAATCTAGCGTTCGCATGTTAATAATTATCCTGCAGCACTACACAAGAGGAACATTAGTAAGAACATTCGCGGTTGAAGATACTTCATGAAGGATACTCACTGCTATCGACAATATTGCAGTTGGCCACCTGCATATTCCACAACAAAGCAGGAATGAGCTAATGATCACGTTAGAGCTGCAAGGGATGCACACCCGAAAACCACATGTCCTTGCGACACTTGGTGGGCAAAAGAGTACGGGACGATAGTTGCGAAGAGGGCTAAGGCAAACAGTAAGGCGATTACCGGAGGAGTAAAACGAACTAAAGATACCCACAACAAACTACCACCAAAATCCACGTCCCATCACGAATGACGCGCTTCACCACCGGAGCTCCCAACGCCAGTAAATCTTTCTTAAATCCCGTCAACGCCGCCAGCGAAATATGTGTTATCCAAACAGACATGCTGAAATAATATTAGCTGATACTCGGTATTGTCGAAAGAATAACGGAATACACACCAGAAGTAAATAGTGACGCTATGGGTCTCAGTCGTGTCGCAGATTGGATCGTAGCTGACGTCCAGAACTGCTTTTGGAGAAAGAGCGGACTCAACGATGATTTGAGCGAAGAATAAGGTGGTCAATAGAATGCCAATTCTTTTATTTTTGCGGTACAAGGCATATACTAAATGATGTCAGTCAGATTAGGCTCTCGTATTATTAAATAAAGAAGAGACTTACTCATGAGCATTAAAATCAGATCGAGAGCTGTCATGAGAGCGCAGGCTGCCGTTATTTTGAAATAGGAACCATTTTTTGCAAGTGCTCTCCGCGATAG
>JADNYJ010000491.1:0-23018 GCA_015501075.1 Gymnopilus junonius | reverse complement strand
AATCGGCTCGGACACCTTTTATGTCAAGGCAGGGCCGGATGGTTATCGCTTCGGACATCGGCGCGTGCTCTTCCTTGCAATGCTTTCGTGCTGCACCACAGAGGCTTGGACCAAATCCGAATTTGTATCCTTGTCACGAATTTCCAAATCTACCCCCGTTTCCAGAATAGCATGAATTCGCCCGATTGTTTCCTCGTCGATATAGGTGAATGAGGGACTGTCCTTTTTGGCGACGCGTATTTCAACTGTCTTCAGAGGCCGAAGAGAAGGAAGCTCAACTTCACAAAGAGGGCCGAACATGGCTGGAATATGTTCCCATGCCAGTTGGGTTGCTGGCGATCCATGGGTGTATTTGAAGGACTGGAGCTCGGGCAATAACCTTTCGGCTTTGTTTCTGTCGTTTTCTACAGCAGTCTCACCCATGAGTCTGAATAGGTTGTCTGGACATAAAGATCAATGTACGATGGGGAAAGGTCGAGTTTCTCGAGCGAAAGCAATTCTGTCAGAATTGGGATAATTTCATCATCAATGAGACGCGTTTCCGATATGACCAACTCCTTTAAAAGACAACAGGAATGCTGAAGAAAGAAAGCATTGAACGGGCTGGCAGTTCGGGAATGTGATACTTGCTCGTGGCCTCAGGGGTTCCCATGCGAAACGTGTCAAGCCTGGAAAGGAGGTTTTGTCGAAGAACGTGTCTAATGCTTCGTCGTAGTTAGAGACGTGGGCAAATTTATAGGTAAATTCGCTGAGTGATCATGAAACTATGGCATCGGAAGGTATTGGGAAATGCACATCCATCCTTGGTATGCAATTGATGAGAAGGGTGCAAATGTGCAATTTAGGTGCTTGTTTCAGAAGTTCAAGAAAATCTTCGACATGGAGCCATAATAGTTCTGCAGAGGTGACGTTGTCCCATCCAATTCGACGTCTCTGAAGTAGAAAGACGATAAAGCACGTTTTCTGGCCGTGGCTTTGTGCCTTGGAAGCGAACTCCCGGAGGCGGAAAGGAAGAGCCTGTGCTTCGAAGGCGCAATGTACGCAGAACAGAACCAGGCTGCGAGTCTTCCCACAGATGATCAAAAATGTACCAATAATTTCGACATTCAAGGTTTTCCAACGGTTTGAATGTTGGTTGATAATGTCAAAGAGCTCGCACAGCCCTTCCTCGTTTTTTCTCTTGCGGTACCAGTCGAAGGTAGGAGGGCAGAGACGAATCATCAGAGGAAGTTGAGCCGATCGGTTTAGCCATTTCTGCGACCTCACGGCATGTCGGGTGGTAGTGTCGTTCAGCATCAATTTCAATAGAACTCCAAAGACTGGGCGTCGACCAGGCAATCTGTCTCCAAGATCTGCACACCGCACCGAAGACAAGGGGATATTGTCCATCAGCCACTGAAATTGGAATATTAAGGATGCAATTTCGGGAGGTATGCTGTGAAGTACAGGATCATGAGCGCGGTTCATTTGCGTTCGAAGTTCACGATGCTGTTCAAAGAGTTTGTCTACAGCCTTCTTCGCCTCCGCTATTTGGTATTCTAGCTGTTTGATCTTGAAACATGCATCACAGCGTTTGCCTTAACTGTTTTACACGGTTGGTAGGGTTTATACAGACCGGGCTCATCGATGTCGGCGCAGAATTTGCATCCTTTCATGTCGTTCTACGATTTCTTTGCTTGAACCCAAGCATCACGTGAAGTCAGTGAGAGACAGTTGTCAGATTTGGTGGCCTACCTCGCAGTAGACCTCTGAGAGTGATATCTGGAGAACTGTGCCCACAAATATGGGTATGGTACTCGTAGCCCTCAACCGCTTGTGACGATGATGGTTTGGAGGTTTTGTAAGAGCGGTTTTGAATTGCGACGCTTGACCCAGCAAGCCGGCCCGACTGTAATGCAGGATCTCTGAGTGGCAGTGCAATTTTTTTCTTCTTTCGCGGTTTCAACGCACTGAGCTTGTTCCCTCTATCTTATTCATAATGGTCAAAGATCTCAAGAGAAAAAGAAATGATATAACTGGACCACGAAAGGTAGCTAAGAAAGGGTACTATTTATGTTTTTTGATTGTTGATCACGTCTAGAATTTTAGACTCAACGAACAGAGGAAGACCGTAACGATGAGCTCGAGTTTGAAGACAATGTCATCGACAACGAAGAGATTCCTGCTGATGAAAATGAAGGCTCTAACGACGAAGGTTCAAGTGAGATGGATGAAGCTGAAGATGGTGAAGAATGGGGGGTGTTGAAGGAGCAACCGCCCCATTACCGGCGGGCAGCAGCCACCGCATAAATCGACAAAACCACCTACTGGCCGAGCTCCGCGCTATAAAAGACGCAAGCGACCTCTTCAAATCCGGTTCGTTTAAACTACAGGTGCGACTTTCTCTTTTGATGTGCGAAATTCCATTGAAATATTTCGGGTTGTAGATCGACGCTCTTTTACCCAATGTACGACCAAAATCATCAAGGATACCACCGCTTGAAAAATTCCTTTTCGAGTTACATTCCTTCCTCAAGGGAATTTCGTCGGTTTCTCCCCAGCATCCTTTGGAAGCTGCCCGCAAGCTACAGAAGAAGGGTGTTGCGGTACCATATCCTTTACCTCTACCGACGGAAGAGACGAATTGGAAAGTCGCATTTGAACCACCCAGCGACGTCAACCTTATCGGAAGCTGGGCTAACAAGGTCAGCGTGAAGCCGAAGGACGATCAAGACGTTGGTGTAGACCTTGCTGTGGAAATGCCAAATGTAATGTTTCTGCGTTGACTGCTTCCTACACATCTCATTTATTTTTCTGGCAGACTCTATTCCAGGAGAAGGACTATCTCAATGGCCGTTTCTTCCATAAACGAGCCTTCTACCTTTCCACCATCGCTGCATCGTTACAAAAGTCGAAGTTGGGAGCAAAAGTGGAGCTGTCGTACGAGTCAATACAGGACGATCCCCGGTTGACGAAACTGGTACTCGTGCCAAAAAATGGTACTTTTTTTTTCGTCTTATTATTTTCTAGTTTTGTAATGATATTTCCTTACAGACGAGTCCGCCACGGATTTCACGAAATTGAATGCAAAAGTTTGCATTCTGCCGATCCTGTCATCTAGTTCACCCATACCCCTCCACCGACTATCACCCTCTCATTCAAACATCCGCATCAATGGCTCTAACGACTCGACTACTGATGAATCAAACTCACCAAAACACTTGCCCACTCCCCTGTACAACAATGCTCTTCTGCAAACGTTAACACCGAGATACTACCTTCTCGGCGTTCATTCATTACAAAACGAAGTCCCAGCTTTCACTGATGCCTTGACCTTACTGCGGATCTGGGCTAATCAAAGAGGATACAGTGGAGGAACAAAGTGGTGTGTACGTGGGTTTGAAGCTGCTGGACCTTGGTGGTGGTCGCTCCTTGCCTTATTATTAAATGGAGATGAACCACGGACAGGAGGGTGAGGGTCAATAAGCGGAAGCCTGTTGGAAAGGGTCTCAGTTCTTATCAACTTTTCAAAGCTACCTTGGAGTTTTTGGGTATGCTTTCACTTTCACTGCACGTAATATTTAACTAACAGCCTTCTCCAGCTAAGCATGATTTCGAGAAGGACCATGTTTTTGTAAAGACTTCAGAAGGACACGGGTCAGTCGCTTGTTTGCCGCAATTTTGATTTTAACTTGACGCTTCAATTGACAGTTCTCTCAAGAAGAGTATACTCAATATCCAGGCCCTGTTTTCGTCGATTCTTCCTCTTTATCCAACGTGTTGGCCTCTGTTACGCTTGGTTCCCTCGAGTTGGTGAGGCAGTAACTATGTTTTCTTCTGATAAATGCTGACGCGAGAGTTAGTTGCGTTATGATGCTGCTAAAACTTTGGAGGCACTGAACCAGACCTCATTCTCAGGTGACCCTTTCAGTGGTGTCTTCCTGAAGGACTGCCGTGATCTTATGACCCGCTTTGACGTTGTCCTTCGGTTTGTCGCATTTTAAACGCACATATCCACCTACTGAATACTTTTTCCTTAACAGGGTCGACCTTTCGTCTGCCTAAATTCCGGAACACATCAGCACATTCAACAATCGACATCGGTTCTCCTTCCAATGCTCTACTTGCCTCCATCTCTGCCATTCTGAGGCAAGGTCTTGGAGATAGGGTCGCGCGCTGTTACTCTCCTCCATCCGTCTTTCCTACCACGTCCATTATCGCAAGCACACCCCTCAAGTCCTGATATCGTCTTTATCGGCATTATCCACAACCCACAACATTGCATTCCGTCTCGTCGACCATGGTCCAGCCGCAGACGAACAGAATCAGGCTGCACTTGAGAAATTCCGTGGATTGTGGGGCGACAAGTCAGAGCTGCGTCGGTTTCAAAGATGGTCGCATTGTAGAGAGTGTGGTATGGGAAGTGACGACAGCAGATGAGAGAGCACCATGTCCCATCAATGATTGTCCGTCACTTGCTCAATTGGCACTTTGAATTGGGAGAAGATGCTGTCGAGACTTGGCAGACTCGATATGATTCCCTGCTGCGGCTTCCGCCGTCGATTTCGAGGGAGTACATGAGCTCCGGGGTGGCTACTGGGTTCAAGGGCGCTTTGACTGCATTTGATAACCTTGTCAAGCAAATAAAGAAGTTGGATGAGGAGTTACCTTTGTCCCTCCTCAATGTCAGCCCTGTATCAGAATCTTTGCGGTACACGAGCGTTTTTAGCCCCGTGCCCCTTCCTTCCTCTCTAGCTCAGCTGCTACCTCCTAATGCACGCTACCTTGCCCCTATTGAGATCATCCTGGAGTTCGAGAAGTCCTCAAGGTGGCCGGACGACATCAAGGCGGTGCAGATAATCAAGCTCGCTTTCTTTGAGCGGATTGCTTCGGCACTTATGAAGTCCGTAGATGGTCTGAAGGCTAGTGTTGTGGTTGGAGATGGTGTCCATGAGTCACAGCTCTTGGACAAAGCCGTACTTGAGGTCATCACTCCCGAGGGGTGGGCATTCCACGCGCGGATATGGCACGATCGTGAGGTCAACCTTCTCGAGCAGATCATCGGAGGCAATGCGAGCCTTCTCCCACACATCGTGTCCAAGTCGAAAGAGAAGAAGACTACGGAATATTACGAGGCGGTCGAAGCCAAGGAGGTGTACATGCGCAGGTTCATTCATGCACCAAGGCACCACAGGGCGATAGCTACGCTCTCTCACCATTATACTGCCTTCCCTGGTACTGTTCGCCTGGCGAAGAGGTGGCTCGCTTCCCACTGGTTGCTCCATAGCCACATCAGGAGGAAGTCGTGGAGATTATCTGTGCCTCCTTCTTTGTTGGAGCTGGCCGTGACTTCAGCATGGAGACCGATCCGGAAAAAGCGTTACAGCATCTCGTACCTGCCAGCAAGGAAAGGGGTTTTGCAACTTTCATCGAGTTTCTGAAGGATTGGAAGTGGGAGGAAGGATTGTTTGTGCCTTTGTACGGCTCTGGCCCTGCATCGTCAGCTTCAACCTCCGAAAATCGTCCTTTTACAGGGAAGGGCATTTGGAAGGTTTCTACAGAGCACGATACTGACGGGCATATGTGGACACAACATAGTCCTGATATCTTGGTGGCTAACCGGGTTCGTGCGTTGGCGAACGCGACTTGGAATTACATGCAGGGTCTAGAATCTGGGCAGCTCAACGTCCAGGTAGGACTAATTTTTTCATTCGGAAACGCTGTTTTGACCTTGTGATATATAGGGCATGTTTATCCATCCAACAAAAGACTATAACATCCTGCTCACCTGGACCCCTCGGTCCTTCCACGCTATCTGCACAACGTTAACGCCGACCAGGATTTGCTCACCAAACGCGGCAAATACGCTAACAAAACGCAGCAAGATGAGGCTGTGAAGGTTCTGCCAGGATTTGATCCTGCCCGCCTGTTCGTGGCCGACCTGCTGGTAAGCTAATTACATTCCTTGTTGTTCCTCCTGCTCGCACTAATGCGTGTTCCCAGAACATATACGCGGATACTTTCAAGGTCTTTCACGACCGTATGGTGGCACCCAGATTGGTGCTGTGTGGGATCCTACTTTGAAGGACCCCGACCATTTAGGGTTCTTGGTGGTTTCAATAGCGTGCCGGTGAAGAAGGTACGTCTTTATCGATTTGTCATGTAACTAACCTTAATCACTGATCCATTAGGAGAATGAAAAATCAAAAGACAAGGGCCTTGTCACACTCAACCAGGACGCGGTTGTCGTTGAGATCGAGCGACTAGGAACTGGACTTATCAAAAAAATTATTTTGACGTAATAGTATAATATTGAGGATTGGAAATAATCTTCATGGATGCTATCATTGCCGCTGAGGGCGTTCTGACTACCGTCTGCTCAGAATGTTGAACATGATCAAAGCTTTGAACAGCGAAAATGACGACTCCTAGGAAGGCTTTGCTCATAATCTGCATGATTGCCCTATCCAACAAACGATATCACGATTAAATAGTAGATAATAAATCTGAATTTTGTTGCCATATTTGCTTTGGACGGAGGGTAGGGGGTCTTTTCATCTATCTGGTTACAGAAGGGCCTCCCGGATCCTCAATGAGATGCGATGAGTTATATTAAACAATACAGTAATGCTAAGAATACACTTAGTTACTTTTTTCTGCGTGACTCAATCAATGTAGCTCGATGTTGTCAATTTTGGGTATTATCAAATCCAACCCATGTATCCCAGCCGCCTTACTGACCACTCTTCCCACTTTGAATCTTGCCCTTGCAAGCCAGCACCATTCGTCGGACTAGCCCCAGCACCTCCCAAAGTTTTGAAAGGCTCAGGCGAAGCGTGTCATATACAGCCTGGTGCGGTGCAGGGTGTATAGAATTTATAATGTGTTGATGAATGAGCCCAGTAATCGGAGAGAACGTATAAGTTGACTCTCTAAAAGCCGAGATGTGTATAAGCATGATGTATTATAATAAGTTTTTGAATGGACAAACATTATCCATTCTCCGGGCTTGCCACTGACGCGCGCGATGCCAGTCACAGTCTGCCGTAGAAGAATGCTCTTTTCTCGATTTATCCTCCTTTTCTTGGAAGAAGACGGTGGTGATTCTGATTGCCGCGCCAGAGGGGTATTGATCACAAGCTTAGTGTTCTGAACAGCAAGATTGGAATATAACGCTAGCATGGTGTGTCTGAGCAAACTGGAAGAAGCGAGGTATAATTGGAAGCCTTTGATTCTGTCAAATTATATTATAGAAGACAGAGTTGACATATAACATACCTTCTACATGGAAGTCCTTGGGGAAAGGAGGAGGGAGTTCGACTGGCGGCGTATATGATAATCTGACATTCGGACTGTATATGAGTTCATCATCTTCGGGCAGGATGTGAGGCTCAAGAAAGTTGGGATTGACTGTCGGAGTTGATGCACTGGGAGGTCGAGGTGTTCCAGTGATCTTATTTATCGACGTGATAAGACCAGTTTTGAAAAATTCCGGGAGAGTTTCCTGAAGAATATAAATTGGCGCGCCCTTAAAATTTGGCGTCAGATTCGAGCGCTAACTGGCTCTAAGAAGACGAACCTGTACGAATTTCCCACTCTTGGTCGGGAATTTCAGGAGGTGACTCCGGACTAGGATCCGGCAGAGAGTCGGGTGGCTGATTCGTACGAAGGCCAAGATTCGAGAGGTCCCGCGACACGACAACAATGGTTTGGGGCCTATATAAAGGTGAGGGGTAACGGCGTGAACAAGGTGAAACTAAAGATGATTTCGGCCTAGGCGAGATAACTTTGGAGAATATTGATGGCGACTTGAGTATCATCGGCGACCTTAGTGTGGCTGATGATGAGGAAGAGACATGCCTGCAGAGCATGGCCTGAACGGAGGGAAAGAGAGGCAACAAATGTCAGGAAAACGCGTCGACGGACGGCACGGATGATGCTGTTTGTTTGGCACCATGGTGCGGACCAAACACAGAAAGTAACAGGCCAATTTTGCGCTGCCCTGAACCGCTCTAAACTTCCTCCAAAAATCCCTGAACGATGAGATGTTCGATATCAGCCCGGCGAACCATAAAGCGTTGTCCTTTCTCGAAATGTATACTGCCCAGCTCGGTCTGTATGACTCCGCAATCCTTCACAACGTGGACGAGGACATGAAGGTCCTTTGGTGGATTGGTGATGCTGGCTGTTATATCTAGCTCATGCGAAAATTCGGACCTGAATTCCATGACAGAGCTGTTGTACTGCCGCATATAATCGACCTCGTGTGGGGAAAGCTTGCTTCGAATATCCTGATTCGAAAGAAGATGAGGAAGAGCACCCCCAACAGCCCAATACATATCGCGCAGCCGATCGACGCGGTGCGAATGATATGCCAGTAAACATCGCTTGTTCCTGTTAATCGCGGTCTGGATGATGAGTAGTGCAGGAGGTGGTGGTCGTCCGTCGATCAAGAGCGCGTTGATAGCCTTTTCGAGGTCACGCTGCTCGCGGATGATAGACCGGACCAACGAGTCGTTATACTTCATGAGCGTATCCGTCTGCGTTGATCTCCTCGATTCCATGAGGAGTTGCGTTGCGAGCTCGCCGTACTGACGCGCCTCGGTCATCGTGGTGGGTGGTGAAGAGGTAAATAAATTAAAATGGCTAGCGTCACGTCTTTCAAGTTTCAACGTGACAGACGCGTTATTGTTGATTATTTGTCGCGACTAAGCCCCTATCGTGCCCTCCAGTACTACTAAGCCTGTATTCCTATCCCTAACCGTATGGCTCATTCTCTGAAGGGACTTTAGACAAATTTGTGAAGAATTAAATATGCGGAACTTTATATGCAATAAAATTGTTATTTTGAAGCTTATGATATGACTGTAAAGCCCACTGGTCATAGAGTTTATACAAAGATATCCATAAACTTAGGTGCCAGAATGCTTGTCCAAAAACTTCCCAATCTCCCTTCTATTAATTTCATTCACATTCCAAGACTCAACAAACTTCATCTTCATTGCTTCTGCATTCTTCTGCAACTCCTGCCCTCTGGGACTGTGGCAAATGTCGATGACTTTCCTTATTTCAGCAGCCATAGCACCCCTTGTTCCCTTGGCTGCACAACCATTTCTTACAGTGGCTTTAGACCATGTTCTCCAGTTCTCACCTCAATAAGTTCAATTGCAACATTGAGGTTCTCTGTAAGGTGTGCAGCTGCAGCTGGTTGGTCACTATCAAATGGTCATGCAATCTTGGAAATGAATAAAGTCAATTTTTCTTCATCTCATGTATGGAAAAGAAACTTACATAGGAATGCCACCTGCGAGTGACTTTAAAACACTGTTTTGACCACAGTGAGTGAGGAACCAACTGGCAGCCTGGATTCTAGGAATGAGTGGCTTAGGGAGAAAGGCTAGGTGAGTAAGAATGAATTGCTGGGGAGCCCATTGCATAAGTATTCCCAAACTGGATGCCATGAATTTTTCAGCCAAGTTCTGGATTCTGTCATGACGATCCGTCTGCATGCGCTCTGCACAGGTCACTTCACTGAATACGGAGAAGAGTACCAAGAGTCAGAGTCAGGCGCGCGGGCAATATATCACGTGCTAAATCCGAGAAAATATTGGATTTCCATCTACTTAACTTTCACTTTGAGCCAGCTCGAACCAAGTAAGTACACACCTTAACTCATAAGAGAGTGTCGTTGACGCATATTTTTACAGTATTTTGTAACCTCAATACCACCATACTAGTACTCAGGAAAAGTTTGTTACTCATGCTCTCAAGTTTTGAGAACCTGACCGTTATCATGACGACCCACGACCAAGGCAAAATTAGCCACGACCTTATGGAATCTGTATCGGCACTTTTGCATAACTCAAGCCGGTGGATATAGTAGTCAGCGACCTTCTCTACCCCAAGACGTGAAAGAAACCAAAGCGTAGCAATGGTTCAACTCGAAGCACTTTTATTCGATGTCGCCGGCACAGTCGTTGATTGGAAACGCAGCGTCATATCAGAACTTGAAGACCTGGCTCAGAAGCACGGCTTGCAACCAGGTGCGTCGATTGTCTGCATTTTTAGGCCCGCGGCTCATTGTTTCGCCTGCCAGGTTCTGACTGGGAGCAGTTTGGAGAAGAATGGCGTCAGCTGTTCCTAAAAAATGCGTTCGTTCGATTCGACCTCCTGGATTCAAATCACTGTGCTGATTATCAGTCTTGACTTTCCTTAGTGGGCACATTGCTGCAGGGCCTAATAGTAATAGCATGGAGAGCATGCACAGAAAGGCAAACAAATTCTTTTCGTTCAAAATTGTTCTGGCTGATGCCAAATATGTCAGATTCTTGACGACCTTCTTGGGTCTCCAGATTGGTCGCATGCGGGTGCTGTCTTGGGCGACGCCGAACGCGATTATCTATGCCAGATATTCCACCGCCTAAAAGGTATCGACACCCAGTCATCCATAAACCAATCTTTTCTAATAGACACTGATATTAAGGTTGGCCCGATGCTGTTGAGGGTCTGCACGCACTCAAGAAGCAAGTTATAATCGCTGCTTTGTCTAACGGGAACCTTCGTCAGTTGATTGACACGGTAATTATATCCCTTTGTGTTCAGTATCAGACGTTGAGTTGCTGCACATCTAGAGCAAATATGCCGGCCTTCCGTGGGACATGATATTCTCTGCGGAGTTCTTCAACACTTACAAACCGTCAGCAACCTCTAAATACTTCTTTGCTTCGCCGTCTCAAACCACTATTTTTAGGAACCCAAAAGCATATACAGAAGCGGTTCGCCACCTCGCTCTCCCAGCTGAGAGTTGCGGCATGGTGTCTGCACACATTGGCGACTTACGTGCTGCAGCAGGCACTGGGATGAAGACGATATACGTCCGTCGTCCTAACGAGGATGCTTTCAGGTCCGGTGAAGACGATGAAGTGAAGAGTAAGGCAGGCGGTGGGGAGGTAGACTATGTCGTGGATTCACTTGTCCAGCTGGCCGATGTTCTCGTTACCTCGGACAAAGGCGATGCGAAGAAGTAACTACCGTCATGATTCAGAGGCCTCCAGGCTTGGATGAATGCAATTTTACCATGTTCGTGACGTTCTTCATGGTCCTATCGCATCCCGAACTTTATATAGCCTGCCGAAAGGCATGCACTACCTAACATTAGACAAATGAAAGGAAGCCAAGCTTTGGACTGTCGACAGGTCAAAGAAGTAGGGCGCAATTGTTCGTACCTTTGTTCTGTATACCTTCACTTATCGCATATTCGTTTCACGATATAAACGTTCACAGGCTCTATGTGATTAATCATTATACCCTCACTACACCGGGTCACCCCTGGGCCCCCGTGGCATTCATAATGCCTTCGTTTTGATATCCAATCCAGCTCCTTCGTGCAGCTCTGGGAGCTGTGCTTAATCCTTTATCTCAGTCGTGCGGCGTCTGTCATGGTCTGAAAACCACACAACGTCCGAGGCCCGATCAAAGCATCACATTCCTCCGAAATTTTTATGTCGAAATCCAGGCCCGAGAACGCTCTGTCGCCGTCCTTCCGACGCATGTCTTGTCAAAATGGACAGGAGATGGACAGTCTTCCGTGCCTCCCGTAGAAGAGGGTTGGTTTGTCTGCACCGGCTGTCACAGTTCTACTCGTCTTTGATGATAGGCTTACGGATGAGGGCCAATGAGAAGCATATAAGCCAGCAAGGTACAATGGGCCATCGAGGTTGATCCTTTGTTCAGACTGCCACCATGCTGTTCCACAGGTTGCCTACTATTGCCTTGCTCGGTGCCGCGTTGAACTACCGGCCTGTAAACGCGTGGTTCAGAGTGTCGTGCACGACTCCTTTGGTGCAGGGTAAGGGTGGTCTATTTTTGTTCTGGTCCTTTCTAAAGATTCGTAGAACGACTTGACCCAATTATCTCTCCTGGAGTGTCGCCCTCGAACCATGTCCATGTGTGTTTTCATTGCTACTCACCATTCTGTAATGCAGGCTAAATATTCTGTTACAGACCATCCACGGCGGCAACAGTGGGTTTTTTTCAAGCATTTATCTCAGATAACTCTCAACTACAGTCTAGTGTTTGCCTCAAACAGTACTTACGATAATCTACGAACATCTACATGCACAAATTGTTTAGTATCTCAAGTGAGCGTTATGGATTGTGTTTCTGTCACGTACCACTTACCATGGTTATTCCAAACGAAATGTAGGATTCATCAAATTATTGTACGCCCTATATGAAAGCGTTCACGAGGCTATATATTAAATGAATTCGCCAGGGTTCCCAAAACTGTATTTTCAAGATCCACAAAATAAGTCGTTTACACCAGTGCCAAACGGAGGTGCTTTCCTATTTCTTTTTTCTTATAGTTTTTTAAATGGAAAGTCTAATGTTCCATGGATCAGGACTGCTTGTATACTACGAGAACAGAGGAAATAATGATACGAGCAACGGAGGAACGGGCTTGAAAGCCTTTCCACCAGGTTTCAAGATGATCAGTGGGAGTCCTACTCGGCGTTCCAGAAAGTGGGTGTCAATACCATCTTATTTTCCACAAAATATTCGATCATAATTTTCGTTCATATTTACAGATTTACACCTGGAGATGGATCCCAAGGAGAGTTGGCGGAAAGGGCCATCGAATGGGAGTGTTTGAGGTACTCTAACAGCTCTGCGCAAGGATATAACAGTGACCAGACAAGTATGAGTATCAACAAGTTCGCCTTTTCCAGTCTTATTGACACACCTTCCGTAGATGGTGGATTTCCTACCACTGACTGCGAAGTGAGTTTTCTGTAATGGATTATGCAAATTTCTTTGCTAGAATGTTCACCTATTGCGCTGTCTAGGCTGGCTTGAATGCAAGGATTCATTTCCCGGCTTGCTGGGACGGTGTGGTGAGCAACCAATATTTGGGCAGTTGTCCTTGTTTGCTTATTTTCCAACGTATGCAAGAATCTTGACTCGCCTGATCATACGAACCACACCGCGTTCCTGTCAGATCTTGACAACGGTGCCTGCCCTTCCACACATCCTGTCGGGCTGATGACCGTCTTATACGAGGTCAGTCGGTTATTACGGGTCAAATGTACCAACCGACGTAATGCTGACTATTGGAATTATTTGAAAAGGTTACTTGGGACGTACACTCCTTCGCAGATAGATGGAACTCTTCCTCAGATTCTTGGCCGTTCGTGTACTGTATGTCGGCACCTTTTTTTTAGGATTTAAAGTTTACTGACCAAGTGCTTCTCACTTCAGCCACTGGGTAGGCTTTCAGCTGTGCCTTTCTTAACATATGCCCTATTTAACTGTCGCAACAGGGACCCAACAGGTTTCTCGTGGCACGGTGATTTCCAGAACGGCTGGGATACCCAGTAAGCATGTATCGGAAAGAAATTCCAATATCCTCATGTTTACTTCTGCAGGGCCCTGCAAAACGCCATTGACCAATGCAACAACCCAAGCAACCCCACTGGACAAGGAGTAACAGAAGCCTGCTCATTCCTCAACGTCACAAACTCAACCCTCGCAGGCGAATGCAAAATCTCGCCGGTGGTGAACGAGACGATTGACGGGCTGCTGGATAAGTTGCCTGGGTGCGTTTCTGCGGTTCTTCTCTCCTCTGAGAAGCGATGTGTTAACTTGTCACTACTGGTCCAGGTGTAACCCGATCCAAGCCGGACCTCAAGATGCCACCTTGCACTCTGATGTCCAGTGCTTGTCTGTTGCTTCTCCAACGCCTACCCCGAAGAGTGCTGCATCTAGCAAGTTTGCGGTTGCCAAAGAGCAACAGATCTTGGTATTTGCATTGGGGATTGTGATGAGTATGATGTGGGCCCATTTTTAGAGGCTCGCAGCCGCATGGACGTAGATAGATTACTGATCATATGCTATATTTTTCTTGGGCTTTTCGGGTATAATTTACTATAAAATGTAGTTTCTAGGACTAACTATATACCGAAGAAGGATTCGGGACTTCGTTTTGATTGTGGAACGCCAAACACGATAGCAAGCAACATAGCATTTCGATTTACCAACGTATGTAGTATCTCATAACAAAAAAAAAGTACAGCAAAAAGACAAAACAGTGATTGAATTCCAAATAGAATTGAACATGCACATGCAATCTCCCTTCACAGTCGACTTCTGATCATTCACCTTCTTCTATCCATCTAAAGAGACGTATCGTCCGTGACCCTGTCCGAAGAGAAATTACAAAAAAAGAGAGGTGGCCGCGAATCAAACCTCTAACTCCAATCGGAATCAAAGTATCCCAGTCCAGGTCTCGATGAGATCAACAATACAGTACCCATTAATTGGGATGTACTGCTTCGTAATCATCTTGATGACCTCCTGAGCGACCAGGCCCCCAAGCAGAGCAGCCGTGTTGGGTAGGTCGGCGGTGGGTGAGCGAGCACTGACAGTGGGTACAGTAATTAACGTCGATCGCACAAAGCAAGAGAAAGATGGTTGACGTACACTTCACCAACAGCATCTGGGAATTCGTCTGGGAGGTCAGTACCTGGTGGCAGCAGAGTTTGAGCTTCAGCAGTGAGATCTTCAACTGTGGGAGTCAGAGGAGCGTTTGGCTGGTTCTTGGCAGCCAGAGATGTGAGGGCAGTCAAAGCCAGATGCGTAGAAAGCTGCTTGGGCGCAGTTTCGATCGCAGAAACTGTGACAATGACGCAACAGTCAGCTGCCTGTTCTTGTTTTGATAGAAATTGGCAATACCTAATGCTTCCTTATCAGCTTCCAAAGCACCCCATTTCTTCCCTCTCAACAGTTTCAACGCATGCGAATTCTTCAAAAATGCATCAACCATATCCTCTTCTACTGGTACCTTCAAGTAACTCTTGAAAATCTGCTTTTCTTCCTCCGCCCTGGCCTTGTACAATTTCTGCAGATGTATATACGAGTCCGTGCTCGCCTTGATATCCGGCAGTGTACTGGTCAAAGGCAGAGCGTGATATGGTTGCTCTTCGACGAACTTGGACAGGGCATAGACGAGGTGATAAAAGGGTGGCGAGGAGTCGGTGAGTGAGAGGACTTTGGGGTCTGTGAAGAGGCGGAGATGTCGGAGGGGACGGTGGTGGGTGTCCAGGCGCGGTAGGCTTGAGCTTCTGCTTCTTCGAAATTTTCCTCGTCGTGCTTCTTGCGCATTGAGAAGATCGACTTCTTGAATTCCTTCTTTTCGGCGTAGGTTGCCGGTGGTGAACCGTTATGCTTTGGTTTGGTTAGGAATGATGTTAGGTGCTGACTTTTCTACGGGAGGGTAGATACGCTCACCGTCTTTTTCCACTCTTCGAGTAGGCGGACGAGAATGAATAGGTACGGTACATGGGCGTGGTCTGTCACGTCCATGTTCTCAAAATCGAGCGACATCGAATAATCTAACAAGCTAGGGAAAGGTTTGTCGAGCCTTAGTGATTGCGCGGTCTCTGGATGACTTTCAATGACTAAATACCAATGTTGGTCAGTAAATACGCGACAGAGCGGATTGACGAGACTCGCACCTGTGTGTTCATGATATTGGATGTAAAACTCGGCCAAGAACCCTGCTGATCGCACGACCACCAGAGAGGGATACCCTTGATCTTTCCATAACAGGGCAGAAAGCTTGTCAAGCAACGCGGCCTCCAGATTATGAGCGATGACGATCGTAAATTCCGATAACCACTCTTTGTCCTTCTCCAGAACCTCCTCCAAAGATCTCAGATCAGCCTTGCCCTCGACGCCATCATTCAGCTCGGAGAGCAGCCGGACAGCTTCCTCTGCACGCGATTTCCCAATGCTTGATGGCCCTTCAAGGAAGAAGTTGTTCCCGGCATCTTCAGGGGTTACTTTGGTTGGATCAAGGATGGTGAATTGTCCGATTCCAGGGAGAACAAGGTTCTTTAGAATCGATGTGGATGTGGCGGTACCGGAGATGATCAAGATGCGCGATGACTCCAGGGCATTTTGGCCTGAAGCCGCCCACAACCTGCGATTTCGATCATTAAATCTCTAACATGTTTTGTCTCCAGAAACATGATGGCTCACCGTAGTTGTCGATCATATCGTTTTGTCTTATTATCTGGTGCTTGCCTATCGAATTGAGATCCTTAGAAAATATCCAAAGACCGTGCAGAAAACATTTACTCTGTCACCAGTGCAGTCGTAGATTCCTCAATGTTCAGAGCGCTCATGATCTTAGAAAAAGTCGCGTAGGAGATGGTAAAAGAATGAGTGATATTGACGCGCTGATTACTGAATGCCGGCCAATAACCTTACAAAGGCACTCCGGGTCGCAGCCAACATTCGGAGACCGGTCCGCCTGTTGTTCATTGTTGATTCTCAAGACTAGGTTGGCTGTGCCGGTAAACTACGTCGACAACTATCCTCGAGTCGGACCTTGACAAGTTGACTCGATATCCGTTGTGGCTATTCGCGACGTGTCTGTTCGGCACTCAATTAAAGGTCCTTCAAACTGTCCCAGGCCAACCATTTACGTTATTTATATAGCCAGCTTCTTTGCAGAGCGCCCCCACCATCGTCCTCAACCAGTCTATTTTTAAACTAGTCCTCAAAACCTCAAGTCTCTTCCATCCCTTTGCCATACGAGAATGAACATCGCAAGTCGTGCGGCAAAGCCAAATTTCACGACAGCCGCTCGCAATCGGGCGCTGAAACTACGCTTGCGCTCTTCTCCAGCACTCATAACCCGCCGAACTTTCCTCACAATCATTGAGCAAGGTCATGAAGGCTGGCGTCTTGCGTAAATATGACATCTCAGTCAACTCGAGAACTCCGACTTACTCTTGTCGTTACTAGCCTTGGCCGCAAACCAGTTAAGCTGACACCGGTTTAAACATCAATATACCCTTCTACCACACCCTTACCGTCCTCGACGTTCGCGAATCTTCAGTCGACATACCCAATGTAAGTTTTATTCCATCGACTAGGCCTCGAAAACCTGTTGACCGTTGCGAATGAACAGCTACCAGGCTATACCGCTGATAATGTCCGTACATATCTTCTTCTGTCGGAAAAGTATACGCTGAATTCATGGTTTCAACCGTCAGGTCCCAGTGTTGTGCTCTGGATCCCTTTTCTTCCGGATCACGGATAGTTATAAGGTCAGAATAATTGGACTCTTCCCTCAATTTCTGTTGAATCCGAATAATTGATGCAGGCATGCTTCGCCGTTTCCGAGGTTACGAGGAACGTGCAAATATCGGAACCTCTGCCATGCGATCCGTCCTTGGAACGTTCACATACGACCAGGTAAGTGAACTTCTGCTTCTTCACTACTTACTCCAAATCTGAAGTTATTTTCTTCTTACCACAAGGTCATCGCAGATCGAAATGGCCTGAATCAACAGCTGAACATTATCATTGGAAATTCTATTGCTGTAAGTGCCCTTAACATACGTACCAAGGAATTTCTTATTGACGATATGTAGAATTGGGGTGTAGAGTGCACACGATTTGAAGTTCAATCGTTCCAGCCAGCGAACCGGGAAGTTGAAGTACGTTATTAACAGCATATTATTATTACACTATTAGAGACATAACATTCGATTATAACAGCGACAACTGGAGCTACAAATGGAAGCGGAACGAAATAGGAGAAAGCAACTGCTCGACACTCAAGCCCAGATTAATGTCGCAGAAGGACAGAAGCAGAGGGTAATTTTGGAAAGTGAGGGGCATGTACGTCTTTTTGATTTTCATGTATTGTATAACCATGCTGACTACGCACCATCTAGCTGGAAGCAAAGTCAAACGAGGCGGATGCGAAATATAAGACCGTCTACAGAGAGGCAGAAGCCCGGTAAGCATTCTTTTCAAAATCTTTCTTCGTTGAGGTTGTATACTAATTTCCATTCTGCAAGCCAACAACAAGCACTAATGGAAGCTACCGCCCTGGCCCAGCAAGTCGAGTCCATCGCCCGCGCCCTTTCCGGGAGCCCATCGTCATCCCCATCCACAAACCCTAATGAGCAACCGCCCACCATTGCCCCGAACACCGCAAACTCGCTCTATCGACCCTCGTCGAATTCAAGCGTCTCGAACAGCTCAAAGCCATCGCAGAGAGTAAATCCAACTCGACGTATTTTTTCGGAGATAAAGCTTCTCTTGGGGTCCAGGCGAATGATGCGTTCAACGTGGATTATGCGCAGAGTGTTAAGGCTGGAATTGAGGGAAGTAATAAGTCGACGGCAGGCAGAGGGAGGGCGGAGGGTGCACTGTTGGCGAATTGATTAAATTCGAAGACTTGCAAGGCGGAATCTGTCATCGCTTGCTGCAAGTAGATATGAAGTCCCGAAGTTATTTCATCGTTGTCTTTGCCTTTGTTGCTTTCCAATCGTTTTCTCAGTTTACAACATTTTCATTTCCGTTATACCCTTCCCCTCATGGTCATAACCCCCATTCTCTCTCCCCCCACCTGTGTATCTATAGGATTGTAGATTAGAAGCCAATGTATCTCCAACGTACGTCGAATATCCCAGCTCTGCCAGTCACCTCGGGGGGATATAAAAACTAGCGCTAGTGGTCTTCTTTCGCTACTTACTATGAGAACAGATTGAAACTTGGAGTGCTTGGGACTACTGAAGTTTCGGTCGGTTCTCGCCAACACCTTCTTCCTTATGAAGGTCGCTTTCTCTCTTCCGTTTTGGAGTTTCAACTGTTGGAAGTTTGACATTGGACGAACCAACATTCCAAAGAGGTTTAGGATCATTTAACACTTTGTTAATTATGTTTTCCATCTAGTTCGATTCGTTCTTCATAACCTTGAACAGTCTAAGTCGAGAGTAAGACAAGAGCACTGACATGTGAGTGCCCATGACTGCATCAACCTCCTCTTCGCTAATTTCTTCATATTGCGATTCCAAGTTACGAATGGATTCGTCATTTGATAGCTCATCGTCATATCGCGAACTGAGGTATTGGGCAGTTTGGACGAGAATTTTTTGTCACGGTTTGCAGGTAACCTTGATGCGCTTCACAGTATCGGTGGATTGCAATTCTGCTGACTTGGTGTTTTCACCATTACTATTGATGAAATGACGGTCAAACATGCTTTGAAGTTTTCTTATGATTAATGCCTCAGGATACTCGTGTTCGCAGCTCTGTATGACAGTCCACAGTAGAACATGCCAAAAGGATTCTTGGTCATCTATTCTATCAGGAATGGGCGGTAGCGGCCCTTCTGAACGAAGGAGACGAGCAGCTAGGAACTATCAATTGCCCTGTAAATCAAGCTCAAGCGAGGGTAATGAAGAGAATCGAAGTTTGACGTACGGTACGCCGTATGACTGTACTTGGAGTGAGGTTGGAAAGATCCCGATCAATGAGGAGCCCACACCCTTCCTTCACGATCATGATATTAGCTGAACTAATATCGCCGTGCAGAACTCCAGCATCATCATGAGCAATCCTGTGAGCTAAGAAACACGTTATCAGAAAGACCGATGCAATAATATACACCATCCACCTCTAAGTGCATCACGAAAAACGCAGAGCAATTCTTTTGTGTTCTGGAAGGAAGGTAGCGGTTCGGCTATCTCGTGAACGACCAATCGATAGAGCTGGAATTTGCGGATGACCTGTAATGGGTCATCCTGAATTCACTTCACCTCTACCAAATCGTGTTTTCATCGTCTGCGAGGTAACATCATCCCTAGCGAGAACAGTGGCGACGTGCGGAACATTGACCGCATGCAGTTTAGCATAAATATCGCGCTCTGCTGTATTTGCTTCGCTATGTTCGACTCTCCAAGTATCTTTCAAGGAAATTGGCGTCTTCAAGGTCCGAAAGCAAACGGCTCTGAAAAACGGGGTGGACTGCCCGGTGCTATGAGAGGCTACTCCATACATGCAGCCCAGAAAATAATGTGTCGATTTCCGTCGACGAATGATTGCTGACTTGCTCGCGGCTCGGGTTAAAAAAGGTTAGAAACCGAGGTCCGAAACGCTCTTCACTGCTGGCACCAACCTCTGTTTCTTTGGGAAACAGCATGAAAGAAACACGTCACCTGATTTCTTTTAGGTGTTTCTCCAGAAACCAGCATTCGGCCTTGCCTAATTTGGTATGGCCGACCGGTGTTTCTCAAGAAAACAGTGGAAAAAAAGTCATATGACGTGTTTTCCTAGGTACTGTTTCCTCAAGAAACACTACTCAGTGCCAGCAGTGCCAGTAATTTCAGGCTTGGCCACCGTTCGTCGTCGCATCGCATCGTGCTTTGACGGTCAAGTATGTGCACCTATGTGCACTTTATAAGATGAGTCATTACTTCCACATTACGTCACTCGATCGTAGAAGACCAGAGTGCGTAATTACGAGTCAACACACTTTCGAGGAACCCAATACATTGTTGCGAGAGAAGTTGCGAACCATTTAATAAGTGCGAACTCATCTGGGGTCATCCTAGACAAATGGTCTGGAAAACTATTTTCCTCAGAAATCGGCTGGGGATGGAGAGTCGCCAACTTGACCCGGACGGCGATGGCGACGGCTAACACAAATATGGTAAGGTAATTACCTATTTGAATCCAAATGACCCCTAACTTACTAAATCTCGGCTGGCTCGGTCGTCTTATTGAAAAGCTCAATACTTTCAGGATAATATTCCTGGGGAATCTCTTTGCCATTATCGAGTGGGTGCTTGGCTGGCTGCTTGTAGTACTGAAATCCGGCAGTGTCGAGGCTCACGAAATCTTCTTTGCCTCATAGATTAGACAACTGACTTGTCTTCTCTCCCTTCTAATATTCCCCATTGACTGTTATAGAATTTAAATTTATGTGCTGGTGTCCTGGAATGCCATTGGAAGGAGTGACAGGACATAATCAATGTTTTAATTGGCTGGGTATTTAATGATTTAGAAACTGCAACGTGGTTTTTACGCAGACCATGTCGCGTTCGGTGACCGGTCTTGTTTGGTAAAAGCCCGGCTAAAGGCTTCTACGCTTACTCAGGTAAATGGCACCTCCCCGAGGCGTCATAAATTAAAAGCGGGCGACAGCGATTAGCAACGTAGTAGCGTATGGTTCAAGCCAAAGTACAGTACGTTATAAACGTAGACGTGTCCTATCGAGAATAAGGTAGAATGATATTTAAATGGGACATGTTACAGCTTGGGAAGCTGCCATAAGGACATCCGGTTCAGACCTACTTGCATCGACACCACCTCCAAAGCATGCTGATCGTAACCTCTATCTGAGCTAGACACTTCGAAGGTAATCGTATTCATTCGTACATAGGCCATATTACATATTTCAGACCCATAATGAGTTAGCTAGTCATAAAACACAAGAGCGCGTAGTTCAATCGACTCTCGGAGGGGTGTACCGGCAGGCGTATTAGGATCCTGGAAACCGGTGTGTGGCGTGAAGATCGCGACGCTACCGTCCTGAATGGTGTCGAAACTACAAAATTTATCTCAAGTCAGTGATTATCACTGATGAATTCACTCAAAGGTAACGCACCATTTGATAAGGACTAACTCATCGGGTGTCATTCCGGACAGGAACTTCCACTTGTGGCCAGGGGAGTGCTTTACGCCGAGGGTCTCGCCTTCGCGATCAGGGTAGACCAGTGCCATTGGGAACACATCGTTCGGACCGACGCTGCGATGATCACAGAGTGCAAGTGGCCAATCAAAGGCTGGATGGCTGATAGGTCGCCAGAGGTTTATGATTTGGAAACGGTTCGCCAACAACTTGGGCACATCCTCAGCCGGGAGATGTCGGTGAACGCGTGCCACAGCAGATTTAGTCGTCTGGTCGACATGAACTTGAGCAACTGGCTGGCGAGTATCTGGTGTATCGCCAACTTGGTCGGGACGGCGACGACGTACGGCTAAGATAAAGAAAAAAACGTTAAAGAAATACTCAACAAAAGAATAACCCCCAACTTACTATGATCGAATAACTCCACTCGGCTGGCGCCTGTTAACTTCTTGATCAGCTCGATGCTCTCCGGATAGTATTCTCGTATAATCTCCTCGTCGTTGGCAAACGTCGTATGGTTGGCTGGATGCTTGTAGTACTGGAATCCAGTAGTGTCGAGTGAGACGGAGTCCTCTTTACCGCGCAAATTCTCAATGACGACTTCTTTTTCCTCTCGTTCGAAGTTCCTCTTCCTTTCGCCGGTTATAGGATCGGCATTGATATGCTGGTATGCTCGGACACCGTCTACAGGAGGAACGAGATATAGCAGTTTGGCGTTAGTTGAGGAAGAGGCGGACATTGCAGGAGTAATAAGCTTGAGATTAGACGGTTGGAAAGTTGGGAAGTGGGTGTGGTTCCCATCGCGATGACAGAGGCATCTTATAATATGGACACAGGTGTCAGTCAACTGACTATTTGCTCGGTCTTGCGTGCTTGGCTATTCTAAGCAGGCTGACTTTGCGCTTATTAATGGGCTTAATAAATGGAAATTTATTAGCAACCTAAGGTTTTGGAATGAGAATCAGCCAAAAAGTATCCAATATTAAACAAATGCTCGCCCAAAACTTTCAAGTTCAAAATGTTCAACGTTCAGTAAGAGAGCTTGAAGAGTTGTTGAAGAGCCTTCCGACTTCCAGGTTACAGTTCAAGCTTTCAAGAACGAATTACAAGCGGAGACTGAACACAATGCTCCAAAAATAACAATGGCCCCTAACTTTTGCCTGACTTCACTGGATTTCAGACTCCTCATCCATTGCACTGTGTAGGTACTGGGCTCTAAGATGTAAATCTGTCATTGATTATGAGTCCATTGGACCTGACCGGCCTCACATGGTAAGTAAAGGTGAGCCTCGGACCGACTACAATTTCTCATAACTGTCTGCAGCTGGGATACTTGCTGGAATCAAACCTGGGATTAACATGCTCCCAAACACATGTACTTTGCCATTGATATAAACGCCGTGAGTCCCAAGCAATGTTGCTTTAATCTGGCATGTGTACCAAGTATAAAGTCCAGTAAGTAAGCCTCTCTTCTCAGGCGTGATTTATTCAATGGAAAGAACTTTGATTCTAGCTCTATATAAAAACCGAAGGCCGTCCAGCCTAG
>JADNYJ010000490.1:0-23044 GCA_015501075.1 Gymnopilus junonius | reverse complement strand
TCTATGTCTAGTTCACGAAGAGATTGACCTAGAGCCTCAAGTACCTTCCACCCGGCAATTCCTACAGCCTGGCTCGCCAGTCGGCTCGGCTCCTACCTCTCGCGGATCCTCGAGTCCAGCGCCTCCTGGTTCATCAGAAACGGAAGGTATGCCAAATGGTCGAGAACGAAGAGTGCGGAAGAGTGTGAACTATGCTGAACCCAAACTGAACACGTAAGTCATCTAATAGTGCCAGTAAGATAACCCAATTTAACATGTTATCAGTAAAATGCGCAAACCCGATCCGCCACCCAACTCAGAGCCTGCACGCAAGAAGCGTTCTTCTGCTGCAGCTGTCATGACCAACACATCTTATAAACCATCTTCACATCCAACTACGCCCATCGATGACGCGGATGTTGGCACGGAAGCACGATCGTCTCTTGACATACCTCCTGTAGTAGTTCCTCCTCCTCTTCCTCTAAGAGGCGCAGATGGAAGCTATATCAACCCAGAACTTTTCCCTCTTCCTCCATCCCGCCCTGGATCAGCATCTGCTATGTATTCCCCAGGTCCTCCAACGCGGACCACGGGCTCAACCACTTCTGGTGCCACAGTCGTTCCTTCATCCTCCTCCTCGTCATCCCTGTCCTCAACCACCTCTATAAAGCGCAAAAAGTCAAGACCGCAACTTCTCATCAGCGACGAGGAGAGCGATGGTGCAGAGGCTGACGAGGAATACATGGGGGGTGCTAGAGGTGCGAATGCGTGGGTGAATGTCGAAGGTAGACGGAAGGCCCTCCCGAAGAGAAGCGCGGCCACGGCTGCTGTAGCTGCATTAGAAGATATCAGGAGGCATAGCATGGCCTTTTGACGGGCGGGCTAACTACTTGCGGCCGCGCGCCGTTTGCCTTGGGCCGTTGGAGAGTATGACATGCTCATCATCAGCGGGCTGCCCCAGGCTTCATCTACACCTAGCCTCCCATGTTGGAGGTCCCTTGTCGTTTACTGTGGAATGACCACAGAGTAGATTTGATCGACACTGAAGAATTTTTCTTTAAAAATTAATGACGAAGGCACTACTTAATGAAATAACGATGCCGTCGTCCTTGGGGCGCCCGGCGGATATCACGATGACATTACGATTGAATGATCTCTTCCTTCTTTTTTTCTCCTGCATATACTTTTGCTCCTTAGCATTTTGCATTCCTTCCCTGTCTTGCATTAATATCCTGCGCCCATTATGCCTTTCTCTCTGTTGTCTTTTATTCCCTTTCATCGCATGGGTAATCAGTCACCAATTATGTTTATTACTCAGGAAATACTATTGTCGCATGTCATATGTACTTTAGTCACAAAGTGAGTCCGGCTGCACTGTCGCCTAATGACCAAGGAATGTACGTAGCTCAGAAGGAAGCGGGACCTTCAGATCCTTCGTCATGGCTTGTAATTGTTTCTGTAGACTGTCCATTTCACGTTTCAGGTCGGCCTTTTCTCCCTGTCGCGCTCTTCGCAGCAAATCTTCTTGTTTTGTGATCGATTTCTTGAGGTTGCTGAGTACCATTTTCCCGGCCTCTGTCTGGAGGAGGAGCTTGTGATCGTCCACTAGTTCCTTCTGAATTTGAAGTGCTTGTTCCAGTTCACCTCTGAATTCCCGCTCTTTAAGAGGCTCAAGAAGGGCGTTAACGATCTCCCATGCAGAGGCCTGATTATATGTAAATCGTTTTACCATGGACCCCTTTTCTATCAATGGTTGCCAATAGTCGTTCTTCATCTCCTGTTCGTAGGCCTCACATTCGCTTTTGGTCGCGGAGGTATCCCACATCGTAGTGCCAAGCACAACTTTTTTGAGCGCATCATCTCCACACAGCCGTTGGAGGATACCTAGATTCCGACGGGCTGAGCCAGAGAACCTGTTATTCGCAATATTGTGAAGATAGATGACGCCTGTTACTATCTCTCAATTCCAATATGACACACCGAGCTTTTTCCAGCACCAGTTGCGCCCATGACTCTGAAGCAAAATCCATGAAAAGAAAGTTTAAGGCAGCTAACTCGGACTCACGGGATGACGATGACTTTCTTCAAAACCATATCAACTATATCCCAAGCGGAGTCGGGCGTATTTTCATACTTCCTTACCATCGATCCCTTGGTGACTAAAGGCTTCCAGTGACCTTCGTTCAATTGCTTTCCGTGATACTGGCCGTCTTCGTGCGATATCCTGTCCCACTTCATGGTTCCAATAATCGTCTCTCCGATTTTACACCCGCAGTACTGCTGCAGGAATCGAAAATCGTGTAAAGCCGCATTGGATAATCGGTCGTTGGAAATGTCGTGGAGGTAAATGAACCCGATAACCACTGTATTGATGCGCCTTTAATAGATATAAGTAAAAATTCTTAGATATTCCTTCCATTGGCTTACAATCTTTCAAGTAGTCCGCAATTTCCATTGTCGTTCGAGGGCCACTGACACCATCGAGTCCAGGCGTATCAGCGATGAGCAAACGGCGACCCCTAATACCCGGGTACCCTTTTATAGGGTCGTTCGAGATCTCGGTAACCTGGATGGCCTTGGTACCATCGGAGAGACCCTCCGAAACTACCATCGAACTATTCTTCAAAAGGGTATTGATAAACTAGCCATTTCTACCAAATCAGACAAACCAATCATGATAATCTTGAAAAAAAAATGGACTTACCCTGCTTTTACCAGAGCCCACAGGGCCGACGACGGCATGCATAAGACCAGATGGTTTCATGAACGGAATGAAAACGTACACGATTAATAGGTCTGAGGTTTCGCTACTGCGAGGCTGTCGATACTTCATTTTGAACATAAGTATGTAGGAGCGATTGCGTTGGAATTGGGCTCTAAAGATTGGAGTCTGCTGTTATTTAACAAGAGTCAAAACGCATACTTTAAGTTTAATCAAAATAAACAAGGTAGATGAATCTACCAAACCTTGTGTCTGAACTCACAGCACGTTTACTAATGGCTAATTTTATTGCACATATCGATGCAAATAGGCCATGCATATATATCGAAACAGAAGCTGGTTTGTTCACTTTTGTGAACTGAAAAAGGTTGCGCCTGTCCGTTCAGAATTAGAGTGGGTTCCATCACTGTCAGGTGTTAAGGGATCGAAAGGGGAAACGATACGGGGACCAATAGGCTCCTTCGCGGTCCGATCCGAATAAGGTAGACGACCATAAGACTGGCATAAGCGCCGGACCATCTTGACCCGTGAAAGGAAAACATGTTTGTGACTAATCAGTACCGGCCTTATCGAAGCTTTATCGTAGCCTCACCCATTACACGAGGCATATGGCATGCTTACTACTTTCTGACCTGAAGCTGACTGTACATGAACGACGATTACACTGTCGTCTCCTTTTTTCGGCGTTAAAGGCTACGATCGACCTCGGATTTGCAAGTGGGCCACGGAAGAACGGCGTGAGTCCGTCAGCTAACTGCAGTTTGCAAACCGCACTCGCACAGTTATATTTAAACTACCTTATGAGTAAGCAGGCGTTTCAGAACCCGAGGAAGTCCAGTGTAACCCACGTTGTTAAGTCACAAATTCTAGCTAACCAAGGATTTATTAGAGCTGTGATTACATTGTTCTATTATAAAAGAGAAAAGAGATCTATTTAACTACAAACCAAGGAATCTACGTAGCTTCAACGGAAATGAGACTTGCAGCAACTTGAAATCTTGTTTCAGTTTTGCAGTTGCCTCTTCACATCATCAAGGTCGCGTTCCAAGTCAGAGGTCTTGCTATCTTGTGCTTCGCGCAGCGTATTTTGTTACTTTTTGAGACCATTGAGAACCTGTTTCCCTGCTCCAGTTTCAGGGAAGAACTTTGATTGTCGACGAACTCCTTCTGTATTTGAAGTGCGATTTCCAGCTCACCCGCGGAGTGTAAATGAATGGAGAAGCTTGCCAACGATTTGCCATGCAGAGACCTGTGTATAGTCGAATCTCTCTACTGTTGACCCCTTGTCAATTAGTGGTCGCCAAGGTGCCTCTTTCATGCTTTCTTCTCATTGCTCGTAGAATTCATTGGTTGTTGAAGTATCCCACTTCGTGGTCACAATTACAACCTTCTTGAGGGCGTCATCACCGCAAATTCGACTGAATATGTTCAATTTCCACTGTGCTGATCCAGCGAATCTGCCTGTTGAAATGTTGTGGAGGTATATGACCCCCATCATTATTTCCTTGTGGCGATAGCTGTAGACAAATCAGAAATCCTTGTAGACAAAGAGCAGTCCAGGTAATGCTCACGATTGTTCTAGCCAATCCGCGATTGGCGGAATTTAGCAGCTTCGGGTTCACCAGTATTGTCGAAACCTGGCGTGTGACAATAGCCAGGCGGTATAAGCCAGGGATAACCCTTAGAAGGAAGATCATCGATGTAAATTGCTTGAACATTCTGGGTGCAAGGCGCCATTGATTGCCCCAACTTTTACAACTTCCATCCCACCAGTTTGTTAATAAACCAGGTGAATATTAGAAACATAAGCCAATGCAAACCTGGCAGCAAAAAAAGCCATACTGAGCTCTTCCCAGAGTCTGTGGCACCCATGACGCTATGTTCGATTTTCTGAGAAATGGCTCGATCCATGATCAAAGAGAACTTACGGGATGACAATAACCTTCATGAGAAGGGAATGAACGAACTTCAGAGCAGACTCAACTGTATCTTCGAATCTGTGTACCATTGCTCCCTTGGCTATCAAGGGTTTCCAATAGTTTTCGCCCTCTATTAGCTCTCTTTAGCGTTCATTTCCACGGCAGGTGAAATTCTACTCCATTTGGTCGTTCCAATATACCTATTTAACTAGCATTTTAGTGTATTTTAAATAGAAAGGATTAGAATATGAATACCTGTTAGCACTCCGCCCCTGTCAAGTCCGAATCAGTCATAGTGTCAATGTACAGGCTTCATCAGCGAATGAGCAAAGTGAGTTTCTTTCCTATCAAATACAGGAGGAAGTACAAATTAGTTTGCTCCTGGGAGATGCAAAGTAAACATTGGTGGACTAAGATGTCATGAAGATGATATGTAGTAGAAAAAGCTGTTGAGGTTGGGGATTATGCATGCTAGTACAGAAATAGACCACCTTTTACACATGTCAGGTGGGAATGACAGTACAGCGGAGTATTGTTGTCAGTGGCAAAATTATCCTGTTAGTGAATAGATACTCCTTGAGCACTAGATAGTGATTGGGGGTCATAGGAAAAAGGACACGACGCTGGCCGCAAGCGCCAAGGATTTTTTCCACAAGCAATCAACGATCGGGGTAAACCGACGAACGGCAACCACTTGATGATGATCTAAGTATAGCGGGGCATTTTACACCGCCTCCTCCGTCTCGTGAGCAACTGGATTAGAATTTACAGCGATCAAATTCCGTCTTCCTGTCTTTCTTGCTTTCTTCCATGATCTGCGACTGGTGATTTGAGCCTGTATCGGTTTGGCCGCTCAAGTTATAGTCCGACTACGACTATTCAACACCCCCTCAAAAGTAAATAAAAGATGAAAGGTCTCATACCCCTTTCGCGGGGTACCATCCGTATCTTGTCCTTTCTCGCGGGGTTTATCGTGCTTTACATCTTCGTTATCGACTCCTTCATTCGACCACCAACGCGCAGCGCATCATTTGACGAATTTGAAGCCGCAGAAATGGGCATACCAAACGCGCAAACGCTGATGAACGACACCATGACCACGTCATTGCTCATCGTCTCCGCTTTTTTCCCCCTTGCCAAGTCGAAGCATTCTAAAAAGGATTACGAAGACTGGCTATCGCATTTTTTAAAGCCCATCACCACCGACATGTACATGTTTACCACTCCAGAACTGGCGGAAACTATTCAACGTGTGAGGGGAGAGCAGCCGATCGCGATTGACACAACGTTCTCTTCGCCTTTTCAGGTTCCTCCTCTGCAGGGCTACGAGAAGATTTACACGGAGATGAATGACATCGACCCGGAGAAGTGGCACCATTCACCGGGGCTATACGCCATATGGAACGCCAAACCATATCTCCTGGACACGGCTGTGAAGACATTGAGGAGGGACGGGAAGGTGTACACGTATGCTTTCTGGAACGACGCTGGGAGCTTTAGGAGGGACCACCAGTATTCCGAGTGGCCGAGTCCTGCTCGGGTGGAGCAAGTCTGGGAGGAAGGCAGCCGATTGACAGGCGGCAAGAAAGAGGATTTACTATTTTTCCCTATATTCCAGCTTCCCGACAAGAAGCTGAAGAAATGGAAAGAAAGCATAGGCCCCATTGCCAACTCGGTGCAATTTAGCGAAGGTACCCATTTCCTATTCCTCCATTCCTTCATTCTTTCATCATGTTATAAGCCCTGTTTTTGACAATCAAATCCTTCCAGGTTCGTTCTTCGGCGGTTCTCCATCGACCATCGAGTGGTTCTCAAAGATCTTTTACGCTTACCATTATTACTACCTGACCAAAAACCTCTTCGTCGGGATCGACCAAGACATATTCAACGCGCTCTTCCTCCTCTTCCCCGAACGCATCTTCACCGTATGGATGAACGACCCCCTCGCACCCGCGCACCAGGGCATCGTCCCCAGCCCCAGCCTCAAACCCTCCTTGGAGCGCGGCTACTTGGGCGAATGCGGCGCGGAATGGTTTTATTACCAGTTCTGGTTGGCCGATGCCCCTGCGAGGGACGAGATGCGGCGGACATGGATGGGTGAGGAGAGGTGGCGCAAGTCGGGGTGGTGGCAGGAAAGGAAGCTGTGTAGGCTGACGACGGCCATGTCGATGATGGATGTTTTGAAGAGGGCGTTTGGGGAGGATTGGCATCCGCCGCGCAAGTTGCTTGCTATTCCGGGTTTATAGTGGTTTTTTTCTTCTAATATTTAGGACGAATTAGTATATCGTTTACTCATTATTATACCCCCCTCACTTGTATTTTTTTAAGGTAATTTACATGCAAACGTATTTATTAACCCTCTTACACACTTACCGTTGCGCAACTTGATTTGTTTTCAGCGGGCGTTTTGCACTGATAATTTCGATTGTTATTGAATTATGTTAATGGAAGACAGGTTTCGCAGAGAGCGATAAGTAAGGAAGTCATAAGGAGCGTGAGGGGTTATGCAGGGGGTAAGGACAGTCAGTGTGTATGCAATGAAGATAAGTAGATGATGACAATTGGTAAGTTGAGTCGTAAATGAAAAAATCATGAGATGAGGAGGAAAAGATGAGGAGGTTACTACTGGATATCGTGATTAGTATGAGTTCAATGTGATGCATCCTGCTGCCAGCGCTGATCGCGCCCTTGGGTACCTGACGAGCATTGCCTTCGCTAAAGGTACTTTGGGCGGCTCAAAACGACGCAGAATGAGATTCGCAACGAGGTGCGGGTAAGACAAAAGAGCAACAGGAGCGGGAGATGGTAAATTGGAAGAAGCCTCAGTGCCGTCCGCGCTAGTGGAGGGCGGATGAACTTTGGAAACGCTTGAATCCTCATCCACGTCCATCGGCGCCGCGTGGTCGTCTTGACCCGACGGCGCAGCAGCAGCAGCAGTTGACGGAAGAAGTACTCCTTCTTGATCAAGCTGATGGTTCTCGGTAGCGTTTTCTTCACTGGGCTGAGCGTTTACTAGCAACTTTTCAATATCAGTTCCGTTCAAGAGGAGATAAGTCCGCAAATGATGTGCGAGAAGGGCATCCTGGTGGTCAAGGTGTGGTGGTGGTGTCGATGTCGGAGGACATGACTTCCTCCGAGGTGAAGAAGTGGACCCTGCAGATCATTATAAGCGGCAAAATTCCGGTGAAACGAAAACAAAATGAAAATTTGATACCTAGCGCGCCACAGGGGCTGGAAATTTTCCGCGCCACTTCAGGTTGAGAAAGGTATTTGCGCTCAAGTTCGTGCACCAGGGTCCTGTATAGGTTGAGGTGATGCTTGAGGTCGTTAGCATGCGCCCTTCGGCCTCTGCTGAAAGCATTAAACTTTGGACCCGCAAGAGGGAACGAACGCGATTGAGAGGTCAAGCTCGTCAATAAGGTCATAAAATCCGGTACAGATGGCTTCTTGGAGTGCGAGTGCGAGGACGAGTGGCGCAAGTCCTTCGAGGGTGGTCGCGGAGGTAACTTTGCAGTGCGGGAACCATATAGCTTCAAGGAAGAGGCAGCTGTAGAGGGATCTAGCTCAGATGCCACTTGCGTGCGCCAAAGGTGAATGCGATTGACCGAGAACGCAGATGTCCGCGTCCTCTTTCGAGGGTGGTCGTCAGTGTCCTGAGCACTGTTCACGTCGTCGTCGGTTTCTGTTTCCTGTGTCGCAAATGGTATCGAGCTCATGCCCCCTGATGATGGTTGCTGTACTCGCGATGTATGACTCGATGCCGTCGAGCGAAGCAGTGAATGAGGCCGCTTGGGAAACGGCACGGGGACCTTTGGTTTGGGCTGTGCTGTGGGCGATACCGTGACGAGCGAAGTCGAACACGAGTCGACAAGCATGGCAGCAGCATCTGTGCCACTCCCTGCACTGCATGACGTGTTGTCAATCGTCCCTGCCGTCCCTGACGCGGAGACGCTGGTAAGGGAGAGCGAACACGTAGGACTCGAGCGCTGAGCCGACCGGTGGTCGCTTGGCGAGTTAGGAGACAGCGCACTCAAAGGAGGCCTGGAAAGCATCTGATAGTGCATGTTTACAACGGACAGGGGCAAGTACGTGACGACCAGCGTTGGTTCGTATGTTCGATGCCAAACCTTGCAGAAGAGACTTTCAGAAAGAGGCCGAAAGTGACGTTCAGCGTTCAGAAAGACGAGATGGGACCGAAGTGAGAAGAAACCGTCGGGACTTGCCCTTATAGCACGATTTCGCAGATTAAGTTGATGGGGATGTGCCTGGTGACACTGACTGCGAACAAACAGTCTTTGTCTCCGCTGGTGTTATTATTAGCGACAAGTCACGCGCAGCGCGTCAAATGAGATACGCGTCAATCACGTGTAGCGCGTTCTCCCTGGCCCAGGGCCGTGGCCCGTACAGTGACACTGTCCTAAACGATAAACGCAATGACTGCTCATGACAAGAAAGACGTCAGTATATAGGAAAAGTAGCCCTCTCTCCAATTTTACTATACAACTTTATACATAACATTACATTTACAACATTGTTCTCACTGACTGGTTATGTGGTCCCTGACGCCTTTGTATTTGCCCTTGTAGTCGTTTTCCACTTCAAAGAACGGAATATACAGCCTAAAATAAATTCAAAAGCGTTATCACAACGTCACTTTCGGGAACAAGGTAAGACTTACGTGGATCTCCTTCTCAAACACGCTAGCAACCACATTCCTCTTCAGCTTCATCGCTGCACTGACCAAGCCCGTCTCAGGCGTCCACTCCTCATGCGTCAGGACCACGCCACATAGCACCTCGGGCCCTTTCAGTCCATTCTTCGCTCCAACAGCATTGCACTCCTTGAGTATGAAGTGCTTGATATACGGATCCGAGCACAATGTTTCCAGGTCAGCGTCTTCCAGACGGGCCAGGGCTGGATCGGTTGAGAAGGAAATCGCGTGCCGGAGATGGGCCTCATGCGGGAATATCACGGCGATGGGGCGTTCTGCTCCTGGTGCGGCATGAACGCACAGGTTTGAGACGTAGTCGCAAGATTTGTACAGTGACTCCAGTTTTTCGAGGGCGATGAACTAAGAGAAAGAGGACATCAGACTCAAGAATGAATACGCTGCGAAAGCAACTTGCCTCTCCATTAGACATCTTCACCAAGTTCTTCAATCTGCGAAAATTGGTTGAGCTCAGTCGAACTTTGCAGTACAGCTTTAATGGACATGGACATACCGGTCAATCAAGCTTAACGTCCCATCCTCGTTCCATGTACCAACATCGCCAGTCCTAAACCACCCATCTTTTGTCCAAATGTTTTCGTCGGAATTCAAGTCTGGACGCTTGTAATACCTCTTGGATACAGAGGGTCCACGAATGCACACTTCGCCTTGAGGTGGGTTGTTGGTGGATAGATAGCCGGAAGCAGGTACATCGAGGAGTTTGACTTCAATAGACGGTACTGGAAGCCCGCCACGCCAAATGCGATGCGTTCTGGTGGAAGGAGACTGCACATCCCACAAGACTCCGTCATGCCGTAACCTGTTCACAAGAAGAAAGAAGGTCGGGAGCTGAATGCCGACGTTGATATTGAAAGGGGCCTACCTTGCATCATTGGCATAAGAGTGACACTCAAAAACTCTTGCGTCTCCTTGCTAATCGCAGCTCCGCCGTTCATCGCAAACTTAAGCTTCCCACCAGTAACCTCCCTAACTTTACTCAACACAACCTTTTCTCCCAAACCCGCCAAGAAAGGTGTCCCCCTCTTCTTCGCCTCATACGCACCATAGAACAATGCCTTCTTCACGGCACCGCCCTCATTAAGCTTCCCAATGATCCCCTTGCGAATCGTCTCCCATACACTGGGGACGCCAAACATAATTTGGGGCTTCAACGCCACCAGGTCTCCTCGGCAATTTTTCACACCGGCATCAGTGAGGGTCTTTGGTCTAGCATACCCACTAGCGACGCCGACAAAGAGAGCGCAGAGCTCGACGATGTACTCCAGGACGTGTGCGAGGGGCAGATAGGCGAGGTATATGTCCCCTACGGGTACGTGAGGACCAAAGACGATGGTCACCGAACTGATGGACGCGACGAGGTTGCCGTGGGTGATGCATACGCCCTTGGGAGTACCCGTCGATCCACTGGTGTACATAATGCAAGCCAGAGTATCGGACGTCGGCTTCCTCTGCTCAAGCGCAGCAATAAGCTCCGGGTCGTCCTTTGGTTGCTCCCGTCCTAGAGCGCGTAAATCGTCCAGACGAATGAATTGAATGTCGCTCCGCGTTTCTTTCAAATGACTCAGCAGACTCTCCTCTGGTTTGCCATCGTATATGACGATCTTGAGCTTGGAAGCTTCAGTGAACGCTTTGGCGAGAGTGGGTAGAAGGTCGGCGTTGGTGAATACAGCGACACAGTCGGGCTCTTTGAGTGAGTAAGCCAGGCCTTCGACGCCGAGGGTATCGTAGGCTGTAGCAATGGCTGTTGAAATGGAAGCGCATCCGTGAGATATAAGCTGCCAGTTGACGCTGTTGCGCATGAATATTAACATTGAGAGATATGACTAAAGAAAACTGAAAAGATATATACCTGGTTTGAGCGTACACATTAACCACATCCTCCTGTCGTATGCCCAATTTCAACAGTCCATTCCTCACCTCCTCAATCGCCTCCGCAAATTGCACATAATTCCAAAAGTGGTAGTCGCTCAACTCATGCACCTTCCAGGTCTTCTTCTGCTTGACTTCTTCGCCATCGACGACTTTTATCGTCTCTCTGACTTCTTCGTGAACCTTGACGACCTCACGCCAGCCGACAGCGTTATATTTGGACCCATATATCCGGGCTCCGTAAGCTACCACATCCGGGAGTGTTGAGACATCAGGATGGGGTCGCTCGATGAGCCTGTTGGAAGTAACAGCAAGGCGCCGTACTCCACCCTCGCCTGGACCAGCTGGTGGGATTACTTCCACTGAACCAAGCCCAAAGTAATTATCAGGTCGTAATGCCAGACCAGAGGTGAGAGACCGAAGGAAATCTGTAGACATTTGGGAAGTCGTAGGTAAGGACTGGTACTGCAAGTTCTTCTCAGTATCTGGCTGAAGTATACAAAACGGTGTGAATGCACCTCAAGACGAGGATAAGAAATAGACGTTAGGCCCAGGGTAGTTGGGATTCTCTGTACCGTTCAGCTTCTTTGTCTGTCTACTCCGGTCCGGTGGGAGAATGACAGAGAATCCACTGCTGACCCGCGAAGACGGGATTGGCAGAAGCCTGGATAAGTCGAGCACATTCTAAAATTGCTGAAGCGTTCGAAGAGAAGAGTAATAATCGATGGTTGGAATCAATATGAAGCGGCAATTTCAATTTGTTTTTCGAGTAAGAAAAACATTATCCACGTGACCAACGTCGCCTTGCACGGGGCAAGCAGCTTGTCCAATTGGCTCAAAATGAGCATTTTGTAATATAAAAATGCTCATTTTTGGGCCGTTTGGACAGTTGCTTGCCCGTCGTGTTGGAAAGCCCCTGAGCGCACTGAAATACTGACTCGATACAGAAATTCTGAAGATCAGAACCAACGACAAATTATTTTCAGCCTCGGTGCAAGTGGGCATAAAACCGTGGTTCTACAATCACTATCTACTCGAGTGGTACGTCTTGCGTAAGTACGCCGCTTTTGTGCTAGTTACTGGTTACTGGTCGCTATGTAAGTATCTTTTCTTTTTCTAGGAATTCCAAGTTAGCTCACCAGAAGGCCAATAAGGGAGCGAATTCGTCTAGGAAGGGGAACTTTTGCATCTTGTACCTCCTTCTTCAGGCCCTGCATCCTCTTACGACTCTCCACAAGCTTTGACTCGGTCTCAACATCAGAAGATGCCGCTATAGTAGCTTCCAATCGTATTATCTGCGCCTGCAACTCAAGAATCTGGTGGACTCGCAGGCCTTTTCCTGCTTTTGTTTCTGGAACTGATTTGTGGTGGACCGCCATTTCCACCTGAATCTGGAGCGCGGTGTCGATCGCCATCCGTCGGAGAATGATATCAATAAAGCTTTTCGCGGATTCATGACTGTCAAGAAATCTGCATACTGTCGAGCCTTTCTTGATCAAGGGCTTCCAGTGGACTTTCTTCATCTCGTCCTCATGGCTGCAATTGATTTCCTCTGTTTTGCGTCTCCATTTCGTCGTACCGAGGATGACTTTGTCAAGTGCTGCATCGCCACACATGTTATGAAACATCTCCAGATTTCGCGTGCAGTCCCAGAGAATCGGTCACTTGATATGTCGTGAAGATAAATCACTCCGCCTAGGACGACATCCGTGTTATTGTACCTACAGTAAGCACTGTAATTCAGGATTCAAAATTCAAATACAAGTGATGGACGTACATGCATTCCAGCCATTCAGCAATATTCTTCAAAATCTCTTCGTCCCCTTCGCAATATTCATCAAATCCCGGAGTATCGACTACAAGCAACTGCTGGCCACTGGCATCCGACCGACCGAATAAGGAACCGATCTCAACAGCACTAAGCTCTGTTGTACAGGAATTCAGACTATGCCCGATCTCCATACGCTCCTCTTTCAAAAGGGCGTTAATAAACTAGGCGAATCGACTGTCAGTTGTTCTTTGATAATTACGCATGTGCTTACAGTGCTTTTTCCTGCCCCAGTGGGGCCCATAACGCTGTATGTTCACATTAGGAAAAACTTTGATATCAAGGTGCCAGAACTCACGGTATAACGATAACGCTCGGTCTTCCATCTCCCGAAGTTATTTTCCTCCTAGCGCCGGGCATATTTCAGTCAGAGGATCAAGGATGCGTCGTTTGTGTTCAGCTTAGGAGTTACGACCCTGGGAGTGGCGTTATAAATGAGTTGCGAGTAGGCAGCGGAGCTGATCGAACCAGTAAGGTCTGCATGCTTCCGTGCACTAAGTCCTCCGTGCAGCATATTTAGGGTTCGCTCATGCCCGCCTCATGCAGTTTATATGGGTCCATGACACCGGGACACCGATCAACCTCAACCTCAGGATGATCAGACGATGAAAGGTTCTCAACGTTCTATACTATAATTGCCATTAAGATTCCCGCAACTCCAGCTGAAGTTCATGACTCGAGTGACATAAAAGAAAGTCCGTATCCGGCATAGCTCATTTTACAGAGATAGGATCAATTGAAACCGATAAGGTTTTGTTGTAAATGCATTGTCAGCTCCATCTTCCACACTTCTGTTTTGCGACAAAGGGTTCACCAGCGTGTCAAATACAAAACATCTGGCGGAACCGTCGAATTAACGACTTGTCGTGTACAGCTGGAGTTTCCCGTTGGAAGCACTGTCTCCCTGCTACAGTTTCGTGGTTGGCCTTCTCTTGATCGATCACCTTTTGGACCTCGAGGGTGATTCCGTGAAGGGGCATTGTGGGGAGCAGGGTCTCGATAAATTTCCAAGCAGATGCTTGATTGTCTTCAAATCGATGCATTTGCGATCCTTGTCTGCGAAATGGTTCCCAATGTACAGCTTCCAATTGCTTTTCGTGTACTGAACCAACATTTCCAGCTATTTGATTCCATTTCGTCGTCCCAAGAACGATGTTTTTGAAAGCGTGTGGACCACAGATGTTCTGCAACATTTCCAGATAGTGTTCGGATACGGGAGGCATTCGATCGCTGGTAACATCGTGCAGGTAAATGACACCACCTATTACGCCTTTTTTCAGGGAACTGCGAAAAGGGGGTCAATTTCTCTAGTTTTGCAGAACGGTATTTGACTCACGTCTTTTTTAGATAATCTGCAATCGATTGCAGGGTTTGAATATCGCTTTTGACAGTATCATCAAACCCTGGTGTGTCGACGATCACCAGGGATCGGCCTTTGAGTAATGGATTATCGGAGAAAGACTTGATTCTAGCTGCCTTTGGTTTTCCCGTACACGATGAAAGGGAGCTACCGACTTTCATACGGTCCTTGCCAATGAGTGCGTTGATGAACTGATTATAGGCCGTAAGTAAGAATAGAGTTACGATTCAATAACACCTACTGTACTTTTGCCAGCCCCGGTCGCGCCAAGGACTCTATAAAATGCTTTAAAAAACATATGTGACCAGAGGCAGTTCGAACTCACGGGATTATGATGTCTCCCATCCTGTTTTTATTCTTCCAGAACATCGTGAATTTCCTTCGCTGCTTGGAATCCAGAAATTTATGGTAGTTCTGTTGGATCGAAAGGGTCCCACAGAATGAGTGCTGTTTAACAACGGTGGCGGCGGCGCAGTCAAGATGAGAAATATGACATTCCATGTGACTTTAAGAACTTTAATGCACATAAGTCCCCCTCAGGTTAGCTGCAAAATCTGATGTTTTCATTAAAACGATGCCGCATCCGCATGGCGAGAGACTTGTCTGACGTTTACGGCGAGTCCATGCCCCAGAAAAAATCCTGCGCACGGAGAAAGTGATCTTCCGACAGATATGCTATAAGGACCGGGTAGCGCTGGCAGAAACGCCCAGATTTCCAAGCACCCACTGCGCGCTTACTACGGAACTCTCTTGTTGGCATTACAGATGGTTCGACGTGAGAGAGCGGGCAATGTGGGCCAGGAGAACCGTTGTAAGTTTGTAATAGTTCGCCAACAAGTCTACCTACCCTAACCTGTCGCGTGAGAGCCATATTATAGTAATGGCAATACCAGAAGGCAAGTTGAGGCACTGAGCGTGAAAGTTGAATGATCACTGTTCAAATATGACGAGGATGGCGCTTACCAGATGGAAAATTTTCAATGTTCCAATAACCTGGGACCTTTTTTGAAAAGATGTGGTTACGAAGCAGTCGTCAAAGGCTAAGGAAGAGGTCAAGAAAAGGCCTAATGCCTAAGGGCTTTCTTTGGGACAACTTTGGGTTGACCTTTGGGAGCAGGAAGCATGATATGTATTATTATGTAAACGAAACACCCTTTATTTTCCGGCTACCGCCGAGACATTCTGTAAAATTTGGCCCTTCTTCACAATGCTCATCGTCTCTCGAACTGAATCTCAGCTTAATGATTGTCCTTAAAAATTGTTCCAAATCTCTGTGGCTTCTAAGCTAGTGCAAAGCTCTCGTCCTTCGGACTTCACAACGGGTGGTCTTTGCGTGGCTGTACGTACCATCAGAACATCTATCTTCCCTGCAAAAAACGACCCTGTCAGCGCAAAATATTTGAGGCACGAAGGTACGATCATGTTATTAGACTTTTGGTTAACAGACCGCAGTTGAGATTACAGGCGTTTTGAACTCGAAGGGTCAAGACGGGGCAGTTCCAGTCTCGATCACTTTTTCCCTCGCTGTTTGTCAAGTCGCCATCTACATAGCTACATGACCGCTACGGCGCTAGCGAACTTGGGCCCCAGGTTGGGAAGGGCTGTGGCTTATGGCTGTGTACGCACCTCCGTTCTTAACTCCGTGTCACTGGTAATAATTAGCCGTGATTAACTTTACGGATGCCTACGGTTGCAATAGTTGCACAGCATCGACAACCTCTTTATTTAAAATACAAGACTGTATCCGATCGACGAACCCTTCCGACACTTAACAAACGTTCTGCAGGCCTGTTTGCTATTTTTCACCAGTGGTGCGGTACCCTTTTATCTATAATGTCCGAAGTTTCCAATACGAACAGGTGCGTCTTTCCTGTTAGCACAAGAATGCCAGTTTTATGTCGAACTCAATCTCAGCAGGATATACACTATCAAAGGTCAGTATCTAAGGTATCTATATAAACATGAATACTGACCACCCATGATCAATTAGATATCGTCGTGGAATGCTCCTCGGTTGACAGGGAAACTTTAGCGATCGATGGGCTTGTACTGTCATTCATGGACACGACAATGCGCCCTCGTTTAGACCTCACTAGGACATCGGCTACGACATGGAAGCAGGAGAATGACATGTACATGTAAGGCGATAATCAATCATCTCCCCACCGGCGTACTCATGTTGGATCAGACTTGTTCCAGAAGATGGAATTTTAGTCCTTCTCTCATCAGAAAGTACTGGTGATATGGGTCATGCATACATAGACACCGTCAACGAATCTTCTCACATGCCAACGGAAGACAGCATTCTACCAGGAAATCGTGAGTTATGCGGCCAAGTGTAATTTGTGAATACGGCTTAAGATGTGTATACAGGTCTTGAGCAAACTTTTGAACAAGCAGAGGGTGCCCCAACGTTGTCGATTTCATACAAAATTTATACCTTTGAACTCGATAGGATTTTGAGAAGGGCATCCAAAGGTTTGTTGAATATGTTACCATAGTGTGTGCGCTGTTGAAGCTCATTATTTATTCCAGGCCACATCGACCCGCTTGTGCTATATAATGTCATTCAGCAAATGTCAGAAGACAATCCGATGAAAATTTACGCTTTACATTTCTGCGGAGAAGAATTTGTGCGGGTATCTAGGACGTCACACAAGGAGTTCGACCTTCGGGCCGCTATCAAGGCGTACCAGGATACCGCAGAGCGTCTCTCACCAGATGACCAGAGATTTGTGGCCTGTATGAATGACATAGGGCTGACCTATAGCAAGTGCTTCAAAATCACAGGCAAAGCAAAGGATGCAGAGGCTGGAATCAGTGCATTGCAACAGGTACTAGTAACGATGGAAGAAGAACATACTAGTTTTCTAACTCTCCTCTGCAACTTGGGAAGCTCATTGTCAGATCGCTTTCAATCTACGGGCACAGTGGCAGATGTTTCGGAAGCTATACACACTTTACAGCGCGTAGTCGACCTCACTTTGGATGATGATGCCGAACTACCAAGCAGGCTTACTAACCTAGGGAACGCGTTCTTGCGTCGCTTCGACCATACAGGCCAGTTCGCCGATAGCTCTGAAGCGATTCGAATCCTGCAACATGCAATCTCCATTGCTCCCGAAGGACACGATAGCTTACCAGCCATGCTAGCTAACCTCGGTAATGTGTTTTCCTCTCGTTTTGAACACACTGGGGATCTCTCAGATATTTCTGAATCAATTGTGCATCGTCAACATGGCATACAGCTCACACCAGATGGGCACGAATACCTGCCAGCCTTCTTGACCAATCTCGGCCTCTCATTTTCAAGTCGCTTTCAAGCCACTGGAGATATTATAGATATTTCTGAAGCAATACTACTCCATCAGCGTGCACTTCAGTCCTGTTCAGATAGGGATGAATATACAATAGCTTCGCTCACCAACCTTGCCAAATCCCTTTCACTTCGCTTTCTTCACACTGGCGAAATGATAGATATTTCAGAAGCAATCCAAGCTCAGCGGCGCGCATGTTCTCTCACTCCAAATGGACATCCAGAAATACGCAACCAGCTGAATAACCTTGCGAGCTTACTAACTATTCGTTTTGAACTTTCTAAAGAACAGGCAGATTTGTCTGAAGCTATTCAAGCCCAACAACGTGCTGTTTCCCTTACTCCAGAAGGACATATCGGTCTGCCAGGTTTCTTGAGCAACCTCGGACGACTATTTTTTCGTCGTTACGAATCCCACAACAAGCTGATAGATATTTCGGAAGCAATCCGATTTATGCAAAAAGCAGCTGACCTCACTCGAGATGGTCATCCACGTTTACCATACTTGCTTCACACTCTTGGAATTTCCTATTTATGCCGCTTTCAGCTCATCAGAAGGCCTACAGATATTTCTCAAGCCGCTGAGCTTATGCAACGCTCATTTCATCTTACTCCAAACGGACATCCAGAATTGTCGATCAGGGCTAACAACCTAGGGCGCCTATATATGTTTTGCTTTGAAATATCGGGGCAAACAGAGCTTTTTAATCTTTCCCTATCAGCTTATCGTCAAGCAGCCAGAATCCCGACTGGCCCTCCTTCCATGTCTATGATGGCAGCGAAAAAATGGGCAGAGCTCTCTAAAATGTCTTTAGCTTCGCCATCAGAATTGCTAGAGGCTCATGAACACATCATCCATCTTCTTTCTCTTAACGTCGGACTGGAAAACACGTTCAGACGCCGTCATGAGCTTCTCATCAACTCTTCGCAATCATCTACTGCTGCGGCTGCGGTTGCTTTGTCTGTTGATCAGCTCGATAAAGCTTTAGAGTGGTTAGAACAAGGTCGCTGTATAGTTTGGAATCAAATCAATCAGCTGCGTACCCCTCTGGACGACCTTCACGACCACAGCCCACCTCTTTCCGATCGATTTTCTCTCTTGTCAAGGCAGCTAGAGAATGCCGGGTCTCGTGCAGATTCCAGCCATCAAGACGGATTATTGTCGATGGATACGAAAATATCCTTGGAAGGAGAAGCATACAAACACCTCAAGCTCGCGAAAGAACGGGATGAGCTCCTAAAGACGATTCGAAATATTCCCGGCTTCGACAGCTTTCTTCGGCCCAAAAGGTGTGCAGACCTCATGCGCGGGCTTCCAGATGAAGGCCCGATTATTATTATTAACGCAGATAAGAACCGTTGTGATGCTCTCGTCCTCATAGCTGAGTGCGACGAACCAATGCACATACCACTGGAACGATTCACTTATGAACGGGCAAAGACATTAGCTGAAACGCTGCGCAGGTACCTATCATCCCATCGGTTGCGAACGCGATACACGGATGAGCCTATCTCCGATCCTCGCGCTGCTATTTATTATAGATGTGATCCTCCCCAAGACGATGTTCGAAAACTATTGCATACTCTATGGGCTGACCTCGTCGAACCTATCTTGCAAGCCTTAGCAATCCAGGTGCGCTCACGATTCGCCGAATAAGATAATCATCGACTAACTTGAGCTTTGCAGGTTCCAGATGATAACACAAGGTTACCTCGTATTTGGTGGTGCCCAACAGGACCTTTCGCTTTCCTCCCAATTCATGCTGCTGGAATTTATTACCACGGCAGAAGCACTCCAGGAACCTGCTTAGCTGATTTTGCAGTCTCTTCATACATTCCTACATTAAGCACCCTTACTCGTTTGAGATCCCGGGACGATCCCTGCACGACCAAGAAAGGAATATTGCTGGTTAGTCAACCCGATACGCCTGGGTTACCAAAAATTCCGTGCACCATTATGGAAGTGCAGAAAATAAAAGAACAATTGGAAAAAATGCAAATACGATCAGTATCATATGATAGCGATAAAGCAACCACCAACGTCGTTTCGGAATCCATGGAGTCCTACTCTTGCATCCATTTGGCCTGTCATGCTTCCCAGGAAATCACGAACCCTCTTGAAAGCGGAATCCATCTATACGATGGGCCACTCAAACTTTCTGAGATCATGAAGAAAAATCTCGCCAACGCGGACCTTGCGTTCATGTCTGCATGTCAAACAAGTACAGGTGACGAGAATCTTGCAGAAGAAGTGGTTCATCTCGCTGCTGGAATGTTGGCAGCTGGGTATCGCAGTGTTGTCGCGACTATGTGGTCCATCTCGGACCAGCACGCTCCTCAGCTAGCAGAAACCTTCTACGAGAATCTCTTGAACAATGATGAAAGTGAAGTACTCGGAGGAGCACAGTTGAATGGCAAACACGCAGCACGAGCCCTCCATGTTGCGACGCGGCGTCTACGAGAAAGGCTCGGCGATTCGACGGAGGCTCTCCTAGCTTGGATACCGTATATTCATGTTGGAATTTGATCTACGATCCAGGAATTCTGCCCCTCTTGAGGAATCTGCTGATCTTTTCTTCGAGCAAAGGAGGTAGATTATATAAGCATGTAAAATAGACAATAGGGTCGAGCCTCGGAAGCTAGTGCTCGGAGAGTCGACGGCGACGTGTCGAGCAAGCCACGTATACGTGTGCTGTGTAACCGCTTTGCCGAGACATTCGCCACGCCAGTACCGCACAATCACTGGACATATATGCTGCCGCAGTGGAATCGGAGAACAAAATGGTCAATATATAGTATTGTATCTTCTACTCATGTAATTATAAGGGCCAACATCGGTGGCTAAACTATCTACATAGCATCGTTGACTGTCGCTCCTGCCCATCACGATTGCCAGGTTGAAAGTGTGGAAAGCTGTGGCTACGTGCCAATGCCGATTCCAGGCGTTTGCGTTCAATCGCCGAATAAAATTGACAGTAAATCGGACCAGCTCGGACCGACCGATATCGTGAAAGGATACTTAAGATAAGATAAAACCTCGAATCACGTCATCGCCTATGATCATGAGCGGTCCTGCATCAATGGAATTGGAATTGGAAATGGATGGAACATTTCTGAAGGTCATCTAAAAAATTGAATATATTGGTACAAAACAAATTTCCGTATTGAAATAGCGCTATCTGTCTAATCATCGAATAAAGTAACTTCAAAGTTCTCGATCTTCACTTCGAGTTCCTCTTTTTCTCTTCCTGCTCCTTCAGGAACGGTAGGACGTGCACCGTATACTCCGACTAGTAAACACCTATATCCATCATTCTCCTCCTCGCCCTGCGCAACGTCCTGCCTAAACCACCAGGTAATCTCCCTGATCCCCAGCTTCTCCCCAGTCTCTTCGTTGATGATATAGATCCACAAACTCTCGACCCGCTCGTCTCCTTTCGTTTCCCTCTCCACTTGTATCGTTACTTTTCCGCCTGCGCTCTCGGGAAGCTGGACGAGGGACCAATCGCTCCATCTGCTAGTCCCAACAGTACTGACGAATGGTTTGCCATTGACGAATTCGATCCCTGTCTTCACCCATTTTTTGATATCTTCGTCAGGGATGAATAGAGCTAACCCTCCCTGATCGTAAAGTGTGCTCCAATTGCCGTGAACGGTAACGCGAGCGGTATGGAACCTGTGAAGATCGATGGGTGTGGATAGAAGATAGATAGGCACGTTATCGATATCTGTGTTGGGTGGTTTGCGCCAGAGATCCGTCTTGGGAGGCGCATGAATGGTGACCGGTTGGTAGGTCATTCTGGTAGCGAGATTGGGTTTTTTATCGGACTGAGATATGGCCATAGCGGACGAGCCATGGTGCAGCCTGAGTCTGGGTACAATGGCCTCTGACATTGCGTTCGTCGATGTCCACGTACGTCGAGTTGGTTGGATCTGATCAAGTGGCAATCGCTCCGCTGTTCCTCCGAAACCGTGGAGGCAGCAGCGAAAACGTCACAGCAATCCGAAGATAGAAAGCTTCTATTTTTAGAACTACAGCTAATCAGACCACGAACGTTTGGTCGACTATCAACTGTGCGTAGCTCGATATCATACATCATCTGAAATAAATATTAAGATATTTACAGAGATCAATATACACATTCATACTGAAAATGTCATTTCATAACTAAATTCCAAGTCACCGCTGGTCCAGAAGTCTCTGAACAATGCTCTGTGCACTCTCTCTTTTCCCATTGTGAGTGAGAACTGCAGACCCATGCGCCGTCATTTCTTGCCAGTGCTTTTCCACCTCTTTTTTCCTCTGCTCACCTGCCTTTGGGCTCACAATTTCCCACATCGTCGTCACCAGGAGCACGCGGGGATGATATTTGGCGCCCAGCAGTCTTTGAAACATCTGGAAGTTCGGATAAGGTGGGTCTGTCATTCGATTGTCAGAAATCCTATAGAGGTATAGTATGCCGAAAACCCTGAGGCGCTTTCCATAGCTGCTCAAATAATGAAACAGGTTAAAGTAAGTCAAAATGAATGTGGCATTGTAAGATGAAAACCACGCACGACTTTTTCAGCCAGCCCTGTTCTGGCGCCAAATCTGCGAAGTACCGGGGGAATAAAACCTTACACACTCAGAATGAATAACGTCAGGCCACCGTCCACGCACCAACAGCACGCTCAAATGAATCCATGTCTCACATTTCGAAGTTCCCGCAGTGTCTACACGTTGCATAAAGAAAGCCGGCTAGTCCGAAATGAATGATCGCTCTCATCAAGCAAGGCATCGAGTGAGATAACCCTCTCGTAAGCGCTGACTCCTGAGTAATTAAACCTTAAAGTTTCCACGAGGACGACATATGTAAGCAATGCTGAAAGACGTCTGCTCACCTCATACTCATAACAACTCCTTCAAAGTACCACGTGTTTATCGTGCCTCAAGAGAGAGACGCAGCGCTAGAGACCCCCTTATCAATGAAATAAATAGGATTCCGTGGCTTCTCTCTAGTACAGTTGCCACCGCCAACTTTCACTTTGAGCTTTGCCCCCTTGGCCATGGCGTTAAGGTTTGAGGCAGTAACGGAGTCAAGCGATATTAGAAGAGATGACATTATCATTGCGTATGCTTATATTTTACTATGGGAGAGGCTTACTTACATTAAGCGAAATTTTACAGACTAATGGGCCCGACAGGATCTGGCAAGAGTAATGTCCGTCTATTTCGTGCTATATAGACCTGAGAAAGTTCACACCTCTGAACGTCGAAGCTCATAGATATGTTGACTGGGCAACAGACTAGTCTTGCCGGGGCTCCTCTAGAATCCTGCACAC